>BJKM01000175.1:462500-682500 GCA_015082035.1 Chaenogobius annularis | reverse complement strand
AGAGGTGTATGCACGTTCTATTTAGGTCTGTCTGTGTTCAAATAAGTGGGAAAAGACTCGTGCCTCTTGTATAATTATAATGTGCAAGCCCACCATGCGACACATCACAGGTGAAGTTATCGTGGCATTAGCGTGGATTGACTCTGCTGTCGTGTGTGATTGATGCTTACTTGATGTGATTCGAGTGGCCTTTTTGGAGTTCTCATTACTGTGGGAAGAAAACAAAGCTATTATTAGTCTTATTATTATTATTATCATACAAGTAAAGCAACATCATATTTGAGAAAATGTATTGTGACTTGCTACGTAAACGTTGACAGCGTATAGAAATCCCCCCAGCATTTGTGAAAGAAAAGGACCTTAAAAAGTATAATGTTAGAGGGCGGCGATATATAAACATTTGAGATAATGTTGTGATTTTTTTTCGGAAGATGTGCAAAATTTGAATATCGATTATATTTTTACAGTAAAAAAAATGCGACAATAACAGCTGATAAATAATAAAAATGAAAGAAGTCAAATAAGGGTAATATAGTTTATATTTGTCTGATAATTAAACCTCGACTAACATGTTTAAAGGCCTGTTTTGACACATTTCTGTTATATAATATCGTCTGAATATCGTGGATCGGGATGTCACGATCGCTTTTGATATGAAGAAATTGTTACTTTCAGAGTTTGTAGGTCATCTCCATTTAACAGAGTTTCAAACCCCTCGATCTGCTTGTGTATTTGTTTTTCTACTTTCTACTTTAAAGTTAACGGCACACAGTATTCACACAATATTCCTCCTGAACTTACAAGCTAAACCATCTTCGACACAATACGACTCATTTTTTTAAGTTAGATGCAGTGACTGTTAATGTGATCATGGCCTGCAATGGACACAAAAGAAAAGGTCTATTTGCTGAATCTTTACGTGTAATGAACTTGCCTGTATCGGTCAGTCTAAACCTTGAGAGTTCTGAATGTCTACGAGATAATCCTGATCTTGTTAGGAGTCTAAACAGAGACGTCAAACTCCACGGGCTTACAGTGCAGGGCTGGTTTGCTCTGGGGTCAAGAACGTCTTTCAAAAATGCACTTTCATTTGATTTTAAAATTCTGAAGTATCAATATTTTAGCATGAGAATCAATAATTTTTATTTCTGTCAATATATTAATATTTTGTTCGTCTATATCTCGTGTTATTTTGTTTGCCTGTTGGTTGTAGTCATGGCACAGCTTTTGTATAATACATTATACCTTATTTTGAGTCACAATAATCCTGTTTTTTGGTGGGTGTTTCTCTTACGTGCACAATATTGGTTTGTTTGGAGCCAAATGGATTAGGACTAGAGGTATAGGCCTGGACCAGTGCAATAATGTGATGGAAACCTGGGAATTTAAGGCGCAATGTCGCAGCCATTTGCACTTGTTCATTCATAATAAGGTAATATCAACTTGTACTACTTTAAATATCTTCGAATATTTGTAATATGTTAAATGAAATGGATTAATGGGATAATCTTCTTTCAATTCTGGTTTAGTTTTTGTTTGTAAATCTGTTTTGACTTGAAAATAAAGCGATGCGTTGAGTTTAGTCTGTCAATATAGTATATGTCAGTAGCATACAGCATATTAGGTGATTGTTATTCCAATACTCAACTACTTTGCACAATTGTATCATACTGAGACCCCCTAATTATTTGATCTATAATCTTATTTTGTATTATGAATGATGAGGAGATGAACTTTTGTGATCCTTGTCACTGGAACTGGCACTAACAATATTCTGAGATGGGTTTCTCTGTGTTAGTGGTACTTTGATATTATTTGTGTTTTGGGGGTATTTGCTCAATCAGTGGCTTGGCCTTCAAGTTTTAGTATGAACACATAACTGAACGTGTCCCATTTAAACCATGAATCTTGTTGCTTTAGTGCTGCTGTTGTCTGTTTGAAATGATATGCAATCAGTAATAAGTCCTGGCCATGACAATAACAGATTGTAACTGAAAGTATATAATTTACATGTGTACGTTAGGGTAATTCAGTAATGGCGGGTAACTAGGTTGTTTTGCTAGTTAAGTGTGTGTGACTGTGTTTTTATTTTATACGTAACACTCATAGACAAATGCATTAATTCTGCATTTATTCTACTTAATTCATCTGCATAACCTGTTTCCAAATGGCATATGAAGTTACACCGTGTAATCCGTATTGCGTATATACAGCTGTGATTGCGTTGTAATGGTCAGTATGTGTAAATCATGCCATATGTCTAACACAAGTGATTAAGCCCCTCTTTCTCTGTTCTGCATCGTCCCGGGACTCGGCTGGCCAGAGCATCCTGTTTACGGGACCACAGGAGTTGTGTGTGTGAGTGCTAACTAAAGCTCGAGCGTTTGTTCCTATGCCAGTTTCGCGAGGTCAGCAGCACAGGATTGCTACGCGCCGCGTCATTGGCTCAGCCCCATCACACGGCGCCTGGATGCTGAACTGGCCCTTTATATAATCAAAGCCAGTCCAGAACCACACCTTGTCCACCTCTGCATCCTGCATATGTGCACATACAACCACTACTGCGTCACATAGTGCATTAAAACCTATCAGTGATCAAAACTGCATGGGATCCCAACAAATAAAAAAACATCTGTATTTTCATGTTTAATAGACCCTTCATTTTAACTATACAGCTGTATCATGGTAGAGGGGGCTCAGATGTTGACGAGCGGGGAATATAGTGAACAAGTCTTCATTTTAAATGTTACTTTTCAATAATGTTTCCAAAGCAAAATATTTACAGCTACTACTACCAATAATCTACACCAGTGTTTTTTGTGTTGATTTGATGATACAATCCCTGAGACCAGCACAAGCAGTAGAATAGTAATAGTGCAAAGGTTCTTTTAATTTGCCCTATAGTAATTGTATTTATTTTTGAGTTGTAATGTAGAAAGTTCTCAGGTTTCTATTAATAATTTCCCATTTCGAACCCAGATACAATTTTATGTAGAACTCCATGAACTAATAAACAATTACAAAATGAGGAGTATTTTACATTGCTGTGCCCATGTTACAGCAGTCAGCCGGTAGGCACAGTCGTAAGTGCACCCTGGACTTACGAGTAGGTAGGTGCACGGCTATTAATAGATTTATCTATGCAGATTAGGCTCTAGGTGTTTAAGACATTCCAAAGCCTGCTGCAATTTCAGTTTTGCTTTGATTGTTGCCCTGACTTGGGCCATAGGTCAAGCTACAGTTGTTTTGATGTGTGTTCCCCTGAGCGCAGATACAGGCACACCATGTTGTGTGGATATATTTTGTGTTTTGTTATTGGTGAATCATTTCCCAAGTCTGTTTGGAATTTTTTTTTAATATTTGAAAAATTTGAGTGATTTTAAAATTACAATTTTTATTTTTAAGTTAAACGTCACCTATTTGAACATATTGTGATCTTGTGTTTGTTTTTGGTTACTTAGCGTTACTAGTCCTCTAATCTCTGTCTTGTTGCCGGTTAATGGTTTTAGGATTAATGCAATTATAGTTGACTGAGCAAAGATAAGACTCCAAAACAAACGAGACAAGGAACCTTCCACAGGCCTCTTGACTTAAACAAACTAAAGCTACAACAGTTTGTCTATAAACAAATTGATCAAGTACAGACTTTGATTAAAACTGCCCTTGGGGCCAATGCTGTGCCATTTAGTGTCTCATAAGATATGAGTGTTTCATGGAGTTGGTTACAAGACACTATTGTTTTATTTATTATCTAAAGAATAGCTGTATTATTTACAACTGGGGGGTTGGGGCTTACTATGATGCCAAAACAAGTTCCTATGTTTGTGAATTCTAAGATAATAAGATAAGATAATATACAATAAGATCACCTTTATTTGTCCCACAATGGGGAAATTCCAGGGTTGCAACAAAGAGTACGGAAGCAGATTAGGCACAGTATAATACTAAAAACAGATAACTTAGAAAAAAGAAAAAAAGAAAACGCTTATAAAAACAGATAACTTAGAAAAAAAAGGAAAAATTATAATATAATCTTAATAATAATAACACTTATTTACAGTTGTCATCTGGACAGCAATTATTCTGTTCATTGACAATGGCAATAAACCTTTTCTTATTCTGAGAAAAGCCAATGCAGCTGGTGCAGTTAGTCTGGAAACTTGCAGCTTAAAAGTTCATGCTCTTGTGATCGGCTCTGTCTCAGTTTGTCTTCCCTCGTGCTCTGCAAACGCCTCCTCTACTGTGTCCTATGTGATAAATCCTGTAGTTTATGACTTTATTTTTATTTTATTGTTTTACTTAAATCCCTCAGTCTGGATATAGTCTGTAATCATAATCATATTGGTTGCAATATAATCCATTATGTAAATGGAAGTATTTAATATGCAGACACAAAGGCAAGTTGGTGTTACTAAGCAGAGACAGATCATACAACAAGACAAACACACAAGCATCGGCAGCTGTTGTTAAAAGTAATATACAAAGTGTATAATGAACACAAAAGCAAGGCAAAGTGAGCAGACAACACAGCGATGAGTACATGTACATCCGCACAAAGGCATAAATACACGGCACGGTAGCGCAGCGGTTAGCGCTCTCGCTTCACAGCAGGAAGGTCCTGCGTAGGGTACTCCGGGTACTCCGGTTTCTCCTAAAAAAATTTGTATGAATGAGAGTGTTGTGAGAGTGAATGCGGGACAATGGATGAAAACTAACCCACGGCTAATCCACTGTGTTTATCATGTGTTTCATGTATGTTCATTAACATGCACTGTCTGGACCAACTAAATAAATAAATACAAAATGAATAAAATACAATGCACAGGAGACAGAATACTTGTTAGATCTCAGTAGAAACACTAGTCCAAGCTAAAAGTTGTTTCTGAGTTCAATCAAAGATACTTTTTAATACTCATTTATGGCAATAAAACAAATATCTCAGTATATGATTGCATTTGATAGTTTTTGACAATCCCTCAGCAGCTGGTGCTTTTCTGTCAACTATCTGCTGATGAGCATTTTTGGTACATTTCACAAAACTTAAGTTGTGGAAGCCCCAGCACTACAATTTTGTTGCTCATTTTGAGAAAATAAACATAGTTATGTAATGCAGTATGCATATTCAGTGTAAATCTTTGTGCAGGTAGTGGTTTAACAAAGAAATATGTTTAAACAGTGCTATACCAATTGCATTGTAAAATATTGATTACTGCATGTTTCACCATATTGTGATATTATTCCGTTGTGAGCCATGTATCGTGTGAAGTATTGAATTTTAGGGACCATGGGATTCCCAGCCTTACTTGAGTTAGAAACAAAGTTACAACAAGGGAATAGCCCCTTATTCCCACAAGAAATCTACATGGCTCTTTCTCATCTGCAGTGGTGAGATAGAGATCTGCTGGATTCACATACAGTAGAATGAACGCAATCTCAGGAGAGCTGGTTTATTAAATTCTAAAGCCCAGCCATTCGCTCCTGCTGTGTGCAATGTGTACAGGTAAGACTGTGAGAACATGTCAGTAACAATCGTAAGTGGAAAGTGGACATGTCTAAGTGTTGTTATTAGTTACCACAGCACATAAAGGACAAGCTGATCAGTGGTCTGCGTTAGTGGTGTGTGTCTGCAGTACTTGTACTATAGAGGATTTTATAAGGCATCATGCATGGCACAGTTTCAAGAGCCTTACATGGCTTTGGCACAGAATTATAGCTCTCCGCCTGGATGTCTGTATAAGCTGTAGAACTGCCCCAAAGCCCAGAGTCTCATTCATTTCTTTTGAGAAGGAGTTTGTGTCCTAAAGGTTTGATCCAGGTTTGACCTGCACAACTTCATATGCATTATGCAGACTAGAATTCCCTTCCCAATTCCTGCTCTCTCCTTTCTCTCAATGACTGCATCAGTAAACAGAGCCCACGGACCAGCCCTGAAGCATCCTCTTTGTCCCATCTTTGTTTACTTTTCTCCTCTTCTCTCTTCTCCTGCCTTTGTGCTCCTCCTGCAGGCCCTCTGCTCCAGCCTTGTTTAGCTCCTAACATAACTGTACAGAGACAACATCTATGATCGATGAGCAGCGTCTGATGCAGTCCCCAGCTCTCAGACAAACAAAAGCCCTGCCGCGTGGCTCACTGTGATACACCCCATCCACAACATGCAGTTTTTAAAATCAGCCAAGACAGCCAAGGTGAGAATTGGGCTAAAAAGCGAGAAGAAAGGACTATAGGAGCCCATTATAGAGAAGACATCAGCATCCCTGCATGCATCTGAGTATACCCCTCCCCCTCCTCCTGCTCTCTGCCCATAGCATCACACAGACATTTACCTTCTATCCAGGATTTCAGGCACTTCTTCGTAGATGAGCCCAGGCTGCAGCTCTTCGTCCATGAAGGCGAGCCCGGGCCTCAGCGCCGAGAGCAAGGCCAAGGAGCACAGGAGCAACGCGTGTGCAGCCATTGAGACACAGAGAGGAGACTGCCGCTGGTCGAGCTGTGCTTCATAATCTGCTCCAAAAGCACTGGCTGAGTCTCGGCTCCAGTGAGTGGCAGCTCCGTGAGCCAATCAGACAAGAGCCTGGCCGTCCACCGTGCGTCATCCTCGCTCCCCCTCCTCCTCCTGCCCCTCTGTGTCATCTCTCCCACATTCATTCTGCTCCCTCACACATAGCCGCAGGCAAGCCCTAAGTATAGACAGCAGTCTTTTTCATTGCACTACCTATGTTACCTAGACACAAGCTCACAGACAAGCCGCTTCTATGGTTTCTCTGCTATTCGCAAGAAACTACAAGGACATGAACAGAGCTGAGTGCAGGGGAGTAGTTGTTCGACTCACACACACACATACACACACACACACACCTTAGTGGAAAATCACCTGTGAAAGTCAAGGTCAGGTGATGTAGGAGGACAGCAGGATGTAGATGAGACTTTGGGTGCCCACTGAAAACACACGGCCATGTCTACGTGACCCAGATCCACACAGTGCTGCCACAATAGCAGAATTAATTGACTTGATCTATGTGTTGTTGTAAGGTTGAGAGGGCCTGCAGCTGAGGAAATTGTCCAGTGAAGCTGCAAATATGGATGACAGGAGCAGCTGAGCGGGCCAGGGATGAGACAGGAGTAAGGGTCTAACCGGATGACCTGAAGGCTGATACCCCTCTACTATCCTCATTAAAATCCCCTGCATACAAGATGCGCCGCAGGATTTGTGTCCACGCTTTCAACCCTTTTATTCCTTTATGATATGATGTAGTGATTTTTTCCCTAGCCGAACATTAAGAGTGGGTTATATAACCAAATATAGTGACCTACTATGATGCACTAATTCACAGTTATTCCAGAAGATTGTGGTTGTTATGTAATTTCCGGTCTTATTTTAATAGTTTTTCTTTTGCTGCATGGCGTAATTACACTCTTTTTTTATCTGAAGCATATTCATGGGTTTCACTCCTGTTTATAGGTGACATTATGACTTTTGACCATTCAAAAGATAATGCTTGGTTTTACATTTTGTATTACTATGGCAATGTTGCTAATGTTTATCTCTCTGAAACCCATGAATATATTACATTTGGGCTGGTAGTTGTTCAGTGGTGAGAGTGCTCATTTACCCACACAAAGGTGGGCTGTTCAAACCCGACTCAAACCCTCTGCATACTGTTGTCGTGTCCTTGGGCAAGACACTTCACCCACCCTTTGTACAGATTGGCAGCCTCAACCACAGCAGCTACCACCACAGACGATGTGAATAAATCATGCACAAAATTATATCGCTAATTTAAGCTCTATAACTTTTTTAAATCCTTAAGGCGCGACACTGCAGGTGAAAAGGAAAACATCTTAATGTTAAAGATATAAATTTGCAAATTGTCCTGTAGTTTATGCACATAAATTTACAGGGTTTCATAATGTTTTCATATGGAAATGAGGCATTTTATGTGTAAACGGCCAAAATTGCACATTTTAAAAATGGGACAGAGCCAGGTTTACATTTCTTGGTTCATTTTGCTGAGATATTAGTCAAAAAAAAAAAATCTGATTAAGTATTTGAATTAACTGTCTGGAAATTGGCCTAGAAATTTGAATTTTGCCAAATTTCTTAGACTTCAAACTTATATCAAGAATTCCTTCTGTATGTTCCTTCAAAATATTGTTAAGTTAGGTGTGTGTTGGTGCTACTTTAAGGGGTGAGCTTTATGTCCGCGCGGCTTTTGAAGTTACAATGTCCCATACAGTTACCGGTACATGGATGCAAATGGATTCAATGAAACAATTTAGTTGTTTGCACATGAAAGCCTGAATGATGAGAACACAAACTGACCACAACTTTCAATCCTTCTTGTTAAATTAAATCTATTTTAATATAAATTACTCACAGTCTAGAAATTCTGACATTCCAGATTTAGTTTTTGGTTTTCATGGCCGATTGTAATAATAAGAATAAATCATGATTTCTATTGTGCTGCAAATGCACAGTATATCTTCTTTACTCAGGCCGCTTGCGTTGGTTGTGTGAATGGCAGTGCGTTGGAGGAGGTCAGCGATGTCTCTGCAGCTCAACAGTAACGGGAGGTGACTAAAGCTCGCCTCAGCCTTGTGTCTCTTCAGCATGCCACTGTGTCAATCCTGTGTGTCAGCCCAGTGCAGAGGAAGTGCAAACTGGACTGTCACTGCCGTCACGCTTGTAACACACTCACAGATGCAGCCTTCCTTACAATCTGTGTGATAAACGTTGGTAAACCTGTAAATACCACAGGCCAGGGCTGATGTGCTTGGTCCAGTGTTTTCCTAAAATGTTATTGGAATGACTTGTTTGGAGTTGTTGAACCAGCAAACCCTTTATCTGAGGCGAGACGCTGCAGGTGAATAGGAAAGAAAATCTTACATTTAGAGATTACTTTCTGAAACTTTACTTACTTACAATTGTTAGAAAAAGAGTTTTTCATTGTCACATGTAACGTTTTCTCATATATACGTGTAAAAATGGCACTTATTTTGGGTCTAAAAGAATTAAAGAGCCAGGTTTAAAATTCTGGCTTCACTTTTGACAGATACGATTTTTTTTTTTAAATGTACATAGGGTATTAAGAATATCTTATTTAGTATTCGTGTAAACTTGATCTTGGCGTGAAAATAAAAAATTTGCCTCATTGTTTGGAGTTAGAATCAGGCTTATAATTAGATTAGATCAAGAAATCCTTCTACCATCTGTCAAAATGTGATGTGTGTAGAGGCTTCTTTAGGGTTTGATATTTATGTCTCTATGTGAAAAAAACATATTTTGAGAAAACAACAATGTCCCACTGTCTATGGATACAAGTTGAATAAACAAAATCATAAAATCTCTTTGGGTGCACGTTGGACAAGGTTGTTGAAAGTGTATATGTTGTCGAGAGCGCAAACTGACTGAAAAACAAATAGTTCTGCCTGTAGTGTCTTTATCCAGGATCTCAGCTGGAGCACCCATAGCTTCGGGATGAGTCTGCTGTGAATGTTTTTCAGTTAGTGGGGTAGTAGGGTGAGGGTAACTGTAAACAGTCCTATCTGGTCTGAATCAAATCAAGCAAGACCTTCCAAACACTTGCCGTCTCACTACAAAAAAACTGACAATGTATTGTATGTTAACAGGACATTAAATCACAATTGTACAAGCTATATAATGGGTCTGGTCATTATCTAAATTACATGATGCACTATTGTGTGTATATTTATATTAGTAAACCTCATATGTACTAACTTTGTAATCCCGCTCTTTTGATAACTCTCCAGAGCATATGTGATGATGTACAGTTAATCGGTTGATCGGAGCTGTTTATGCGCTTATCTCGCAAGTGTTGTGAGAGCACTGCATTTAACATTTGGAAGCCTATGCATTTATGGAAACATTTTAATCTTAGCGTTTAACAGGTGCGGCTACATTCAAACCCGAGATGAATAAACGGCTACATTTATCATTAAACGAGGAAGCAGGAATAGGATGGCGTTTGTCCATGTGTGATAAATAATTGTTTTTATTCACTTTCTACAGTCATATCCCATTTTCCCAAAGTCTTCTAAGTTATGACTCGACACACAAACATTGCCTCATGCATTCAACACGTAATCCAGCGCTTTTCCCTTAGAATTTCTCATCTGTCAGAAATGAACTCTTACCTTTTATACAGTAGTCTATGCATAAATATAGAACAATCTGGTAGCACACAGTACAGGTTATTGGCTGTGTTTACATAACATCCTTTAAAGCAGGCAAATATGTTACATCTAAAATATTTATTGATATGCAACTAAATATTTCCTGTAATGTAAAGCTAACAAAGTACATTTTATCAGCAATGGATAATCACTATTGTCATATCACTCTGTATTCATTATTTTCATATAAAACTATATTCATTCATAAATCAGTCTACATGTTTTTGGTTCCGGTAACCAGTAAAAATGCAGTTCTGTATCTTTAAGCTCACAAATGCAATCATGTGACACTATGTAAACCGCAAAGCAAAGATTCGATTGGCTGAAAACTGTGAATGGCCAATTCTCATGATCAACATTCATGTCACAACACTGCAGTTTCCATCGAAAGCAGGCGTTGCATAAGAATGCACCACCAGAGGGCGCTGTTTCACCACAGCAGTTTCAACACCGACAAATTATAGTTTAAACTCAATTTAACAATAACATAAATAAACTAACAGCAACAAGTTGATTGATGAAGAGTGCTTGTGAGACACAATGTTTAAATAATAATTTATGACGAACATAACATTATAAGTAATAATAATCATAGTAGAAGTAGCCAAATAAAATAGGCCAATTTTCTTCAAAATACAAAAAGTAGCACTAAAGTACTTTATGGAGCTCTTACTGAAGTAGAACTGTCTGCTAGATAAACTGCTATAAATTAATTACTTTTTTATGGCAAAGAATGGGAAGTAAAAATCCAAGGTACTGAAAACTTTTCATTTCATCAACAAAAAGACTACTGGGGAAAATGTGTCTTTGACTCTCCACCTCTGATAATTATCCAAATAATGACTTCATGAAATACATTCAAATGAGCCATTGGCCATGTAATGACACTAAAACACAGTCGGAAAAAATGACGTGTCTTGGAAGATAATGTTAGCAGGAGAGCTGATAAGTGTATACTAAGTAATGGTTAAATGGTTAGTACACTAGGCTCGATCCTGGAAGTCGCTAGCCCTAAAGAACAAATAAAAACACAGTGCTTCTTTATCATTCAAACAAAATGTGTCCTTTGCGGCATGGTTTCACACCAACACCAACATAAATGTATAAAGTCACTATAGTATCTTGTATTGTAAGTCTCTGTGTAATTAGACTAAACGATCATGCCACTCTAACGGATATCTGGCCATGACTGTATTTCCTTGTATGTTGTAAGTAACAAATTTAATTTGATTGTCTAGAAAGAAACAAAAAAGAGGCACCAGACTGTAATAAGTTAAACTTAATATTAAACAAAAAATAAAAAGTCTCTATAGAAATATAAACTCTAGGATTATAAGCGATGCACACAGTTATAAAACGGCAGTCCTCTGCAAAGATCTGATCTGAATGAGCCAGAGCAAAAACAGTTCAAAAAGCCCCAGATCATGTCTAAACACATCTCTATTGAGCTAAAAATGCACAGAAAAGAGAGAAGGCACAGAGACGCTCGCCCACAGTGGAGTGGACAACAGTAGTCTGGAGTGTCAGTGAATATGTGTCACTTGCAGCTTGTATAGACCGAGCAAGCATAACATTATGACCACGTCTGCTATTAGTGCCAATGTGTGAGCGCTTCTCTAATATGAATCCAACCATGTGATGAGAACATTAAGCTACTAAGGCTTGTTTTTGGATAATAAATATCATCTACTCTATAGACTTAACCGCTGTTCCTTCACCGTCGCTTTACACTGACCACTGCAACATCACATTTTGGCCAATTTTTCCCACCTCTTGCTTTTTTACATATTTATCACTTCACCTGTCCATGGTCACAATGTTATGTCTGATTGATTTTGTCTAAAAGCAGCATCTATATTATCTGTCTTGGTTATAACGCAGGGAATGATTACTTGGATATGACTGAGTAGATCATTTAGTTTCTGTCTTAATGCAGCAGTAAGTGGTTATTTCACCTCTGAGAGTCTAATGAGCATTCCTCTGCGTGGTCCCATTTACTTTCGTCTGTTCTGTTTTGACACTGACAGTGGTATTGGCTGCAGCAGGTTTGTGGCTCTCTGCTCTTGGCTCCTGGTTTGGTCCGTCCTTGTTGCTGGATTGTGGGGCTGGTACTTTGGCGGGATTTGGGACTTTTCCACGAGGCAGGTGAGGGTCGTCTCCAATGTTGACGGTGAGGTTTGTGTAGAGGGGCTCCAGCTCTTTAGACAAGAGCTCGTAGGTCAGAGAGTTTAGACCGTCGGAGCGCCAGTTCAGTCTGGTCCTCTTCAACAGGTCAAATCTGGAGAGGAGGAATCAATAATATTGGTATGCTCATTTGTATGAATCATTTATATTATATTATTTATATTTTATTATTTCTTTTGAGAGCTTTGGTGGATAATTGTCATTGCAACTGCTGGAAAAACTATCTAGTTAGTTTCAATGCTGAGTGGCAGCGTTGACAGGCATTCCTTTTTTCATTCAATCTGATTTGAATACCTTCGTGGATTTTGTTCATTCCCTCTGTCTCCTTTGTGCTTGATCATTTTGTAATGACCAATGGCCACTGGAGGGCGCACAATCTTCATACCAGACAGTCGAACTCTGCCAGACATAAAGGAGTCAGCAAAAACAGTACAGTTAAGTTCATTTCTAAATAAACATAGTATCATCACTATTAAAAGTGTGTACAGTGTGTATTGCATAAACACATATGGGATTGAAATATTAGCCTACACACACTATTCGACAACAGAATGTAAAAGCCCTCTGGCTGTCCATCTGTGCCTCTTATTTCCCTATGTAGTAGGCCAATCACCACTGTTTTTTATTTATTCTTTATGTAAGTTCCACAGAATAGAATCTCATTTTCAGGGAAGTCCTGTCCCTAGCCCATCCTACATGCTTTTGTTTTATGTTCAAGTTAGTTGGTACATGGAAAATATCTTGTTTCTATTAACAGATAGTTGCTTCTCTCAACACATTACAAGACATACTATACTATACTATACTATACTATACTATACTATACTATACTATACTAAGGGATGAAAGAACAAGGGCCCAAACCCCGCCCCAATCTGGTGTTAAACCAAAAATCCAATACTTACTGAGCCCACTCCCATGAGCAATACAGCACAGCAATGCAAGGATGGTAAGATGGAAAATGATGTCAAGACACATAAAAAACAACAACAACAACAACAACAAAAACAAAAGCAAAGTTGGAACAAAGATGTGAACAAAGCAAATGAATGAGAAAGATGAAAAGGGACATGCAGCGGTGCGTTTTCACGGCCAAAACACACAAAAAACAATTATTCAGGATATTTAGTTAATACAGTTTCCCAACCTGGCAGCAATATCATCATCCTCCCCGCCCCATCCCCAGAACTGGTTTGGAAAGCCATTCATTTTCATGTACTGGTCTGGAGTCACAGCAGACACCCCACCAAAGTACTGCGGGTATGGAAGCCTGGAAGGGACAAATCTACAATAAATCAAGGACTTAACTTATAATAAAGTGAATGTAGTGCTTGTACCTGTATCTGAACTTGTAGATCACATCATTGCTAGAAAAATACAGCTCCAGTTTTCCTCTCTGAGCGCCTCTCGAACCCCGACATTCAGAAGTTTAGCTCGATTAAAGGTACTGTTTCCCCACTGGAGCAAAGAACAAGACAAACAGGTACTTATTTTAATCTTCTATGAATACATTTTTACAGTGCATTATTCAGACTTATTGTGTTGAAAAATAAGAAGGTATAAAAAGCCAAAGCATCAAATTTATAGTTTATTGGAAACTACTGTCATACATAATTTAAAATTAATTAAATCTCTCCACTGAGGGATCCAGTTGGCTTGAGCATGACATTGGTGGGATACCCAGATGACTCAGGGGTCACCAAGACATGGTCAGACCACTTTTATATTAACATCTTAACCCTCAGGCTTCCCTTTAAAAAGTCACTCTGTACCCCAAGGATATAAATGTCCACTAACAAAAACCTCTATAAAATCATAATTTATTAATCCAAATACAAAGATCTATCCATACCCTAATCAAACATATAATTGGATTATAAATGTAATTTCTAGGGTTTGAATGCCCTTAAGTTCTGCTTCTCTACTATGAAGGATGGCCTCAAAATGATATTTGAGTGTCGCAAAAAGTATCATTTGTGATGACACATGAAATCTTCAGATACAATCAAAAACTATTGTGGGTTCAAGAGTTCTCTAAGTTATTGTCCAGAAAAATTTGAAAAACAAGATATCAGAAATGCCAAATGTGTTACAGTAAATTAAAAAATAACATAAAATACATTTATTAAAATAGGCTATCATATCACACGCATTGGTCCAAACTGTTATCATTTGCTGTTATCATTTGCTAAACCCCCTTGATTTTTTTATTTTGTGATATTCTGTGGCTAAAATCTCCAACTGCATTATGTTTCACTTCCAATAGTCTCCAGTCCGGGATTTAGAATGTATTAGTTTACAGACCTTTGAAAGGATCTATTTTGGAGCAAACAAGGACCATTTTTATGTGAGCTTTCACCTGCTGGACAATGTAAATGCTGTAGTGAATCTGCTGCCTCTGTAGAAAGGGATGCAGGTGGTAGAGCAGCGCCCTCAGATGAGTTTGTCTGTTTCTGTACGGCACCACTATTGCTGTGTGATGCTGCGGTTCACAGTCCGGAGGTCTGTACCGGCCCCCGGGCTGCACCAGCGGGTTCCTCTGCCTGATCTCCTCCATGGACAGGGGAGAGGACAGGCGCACTGACACTGGACCAACTGGTGGAGAGATATAAGTGTTTTATTATTATTATTATTCTAAATATTGTTATCGTATCTCTATCGTATCGTACACACACACATTTATTATTATCTGCCCTGGAATTTCTATAAAGAATTGCCATGACAAGGGAAATTATCCACTGTGAGATCATATTGGTTTATCTGTTCTGATCCATTGGTGTTTTTGAGTGCATAGCCTGTACCTGATTTTGAACCACGAGTCAGGAACATTACTTAGATTTAATTTCACTTCACTTAGTCTGGGATGGTCTCGTGCAGTTGTTTCCACATGGTTCTCATCAAACTCGTAACTCGGTGCTTTTGTCGCTCAAGAGTCTGCCGTCAGCTGTTGCTCTATTAGTTATTATCCCACAAAATGCTTTGCAAAATGCATTGATTATGACTTTCAATCTCATTTTTTCTCATTTTACATTCACAATACACTGCATTATATAAAGGGCATGCATTGTTCTTAACCAGAAGAGAGTAAAACCAGGTACAGGCCCTTTAAACCAGTGGTTTTCAATCTTTTTCAGTCGCGACTCCCATAATAATAACCGTTGGTGTTTGTGACCCCAAAACACAAACACTAGGCTATCCACAAAGTGATAGTGTAGCCTTATTTCTATTGATTGATTGTATTTTTATGGTATAAAGGAATTTGGTAGTCCAGCAAACAGGACTATACATTTACCACTGCCTTTGAAGGGTGTCAAGCTGTATTTAAGACAAGAAGTAACATACATTTTCAATATTCCCCATTTGGGGACCCCCTGAAATTATTTCATGATCCCCATGGTTGAGAACCACTGCTTTAAACCTACTTAAAGTCTTATAACATTGGGAACACAACCTAATTTTGTATTTGAAGGCAGAAAATCGGAATAACGTTGGAAAAGTACAGACTTAACTAAATAAATTACTTGCAAAATAGAATTGAATAATACTTTCGATTCTCTATTTTCAAACCTCAAATCTGTCACTTGCCTAGCAGAGGCGAGGGGATCTGGCAGTCTTTTAGCGGAGGTCCTGTTGGTGGTGGTCCCGTGCCGACATTGCGGGGCGGTGGAGGTGGTACACCTAAATGACTTAAGTTGGTGTAGACATCATGGGGTCTAGAATAGTCAAACTCTGGCTCTATGGTGTGCACCAGCACTGAGACTAACCCTTTGAATCCACCGAGAGAAAAGTACAGCACAAAAGCAAACTGGAAACCAATCAGCAGTGCCAGCGTGCAGGGAGAGTCCAGGGAGCGACCGTAACACGCCATAGTCCAAAGATGCAGTTGTTAAGGTGGCACAGGGTGAACCCGAGGGAGAGGCAGAAGGAGAGAGGGCGAGGAGGAGGTGGGTGTGTAGGGGGAGTCGGAGGGAAAGGAGCAGGGGCACGGTTGGAGCTCAGGTGTGCAGCCTGTCCATCTGTAGTGATCTGTGGGCGCTGTACATAGGCTGAGGTCGCACTGCCATCACTTTATGACACTGAGGAGGGGAAAAGGGTCAGATGTTATGATGCAGCCGTTTGCAGGAAATATTAGGTAACAACAGACATTTTAAAACGTTTTATGGAAAGCCCGACTAGTATCGATTAATCTAGCAGTGGTTCTCAAACTGTGGTATGTGTACGCAGATTCTTCTGCATTTCAAATATTTGCTGAATCTAATCTCATTTTTTTCCTTTGAATCCACTGGTTTAGAAATAATTACAGCAAATGAGTCGTCCTATTTCATACATAGACCTGAAATAGTCCTGCATTAGACCTCAAAGCAGGTGATTGTGTGCCGGAGGGGTAGAAGCTCAGAAGTTCCTCGAACTTCTACTTACTCCTTTTGAGCATCACTGTATATTCTATATGTATTGTTCATGTTTTGTTTTTTTTAAACAACTGATATATTGCTCAAATAAACAAACATGGAAAAACAAAAAATAAAGTAATTATATTCAGTTACAGTTACTCAGTTTCATTCAGAGGACAGTTACTTTCCTTAAATGAAAGGAGTTCATTGCGGTACTGGATAATGCAATTTTGGGATCAAACTGCTCAGCCTTAATGAGACAAATAGAAAATACACACTTGTGGTGCAAACGTGTGCGATTCTTCTTCCTCAAATCAATGATAAATGCTAAATATATGCAAAGTATTTTTTTCCCACTGGATGTAATGTAGTTAGATTGTGTCTAATTTTGTAAGTGACAAAACCTCCAATGCTCAATATCGATCATGTTTTCCCATGTTGCAGCTTCAAAGGTTCTCAATACAATTGTGTGGCGTCATTGAACAGGCTTTGTTTACCTGGTTTGTCCTCAACACCAGTCTTGGGTCAAAAAGGGTTCCCTCCTCTTTCCTCTTCCTGCTTTCACTGCACTGACTTCAGAGAGAAAGACAAAACACTTAATATCTACTGTACAGCAGCCAAAATAGACTACAGAATGACAGGCAGCCGGAACAAATGTCAAACAGTTTAGAAGGTTCCAGCTCTGGATCAAATGCGCATTGGACCTAAGCGAGATGTTCCGTATCATGGACCACACTAACGCTCTGAAACAGCGCCACCAGTGACATCCATCCATTCATATGATTAGCCTGTCAAAGCTGTCAGGCCTGGGCAATAATTCTACAATAATAACATCACCATTATGCACACATGAGTCATATAAACCTAGCATGTAGGCGTACGTTACACATTGTATTGTCTTTACAAAACGCCAAAGGTTGACAGGTTCTGTGCACGCTCCAAGCCACTTACCAGTGCGTCCCTGCGACATTCCAAATCCAGCCCCCGGCTTCCGCACACAGTCGATAGGCCTTTGCCACAAAGATGCGATGCTGCTACCGATAACGTGAGCTTCCTTTGTGCACGACCTTCTTCCGCCTCCGACGTACACTGGGCGCGCGATATCTCGTTTTTTGTCTACGTTTGTGCGCTTTTACGCACAAGAGCATTCCGCATATCCGTCCTCAACATCATCACAAACAGCGAGAGTGGTCTCCGCCGCGGCTCCAGCGAGACAGAGGGGGAGTCAGGTGGCGCATGACGCACGGAGCGCCACATTTGAAAACACACAGAAAGAGAGAAAACAAAGCCGCATTATCTAATCTGCTAAACCATCCCTGTCTATTCTACAGTAGGTCATCATATAACAAGCATGGTTCAGCCTCACAGGCACGCCGACGGGTTGTTGAACCGCAAAAACGTTCATTATAGTAATAAATCATAATAAGAATGACAATAATTATACTAATAATAATGATAGTGATTATGTTAATAATAATAATGATGATGATAATAATAATAATAATAATAATAATAATACTGATGATGATCATAATAATAATGACGACAACAACGATTATAATATCATATAATAATAATACTGATAATTATAATATCATAATAATATATATATATATATATATTTTTTTCATTATAAATCTTTATTTCCCACATTCAAAACGTACATCAACATCCATACTGTGACAAAATGCATTTATTCACATGCCGCAGCAGTAGCTTTGTAAGAGCTGACACAAGGACTATAATCGTGCCCAAACACCAAAGCAGGTGAAGCATAGGTACAGGACTGTGCAAAACAATGCAGTAACACTATTCATTGTTAAATAGGAAAAGAGAAATGCTTTTAATGCGAAGTGCTTGTGGGGTATTGTTGGTCAAAGGAACTATACAATATTTAGACATAAAGGCTTAAGGTATAACACCAGCACCCACCAATCCAGCCAATACTCTGTGGTATTACTTTTAAATGTAATGAAAAGTATGACCTCACAGTACAGCGGTGAAAACAAACACGCAAATTATATGTTACATATTAGCACACACTTCTACATAGCACCTTAAGAAATATGCAATTATACTTGTAGTAGATGAAACGTTTGTGACTTTTTATAACATTAAACATTCAAGAAAAAAGCCAGTTTGCAGAACATAATATGTGGAATCAAAATTATTGTAAGCTCTGTTTCCATTCATTTCAAGTTCTTGTTTATTCACTCGATAAACACAATAAAACTATAGGTCTAATAATAAAAATAATCTCCTCATGATTCCTACTCTTCACTTTTTGTAGTTGCCAAACTGAATTGCAAGTCGGTCACTGACACAGCGGAAAGTGGCAGGTTGAACCTCCCAATAATTGACTGGATTTCCAAACAAACTGATGCCATTATAGAAAGTCCTCTTCATCCCGAATCCTCTGGGGCAGAAGTCATCTATCCCCACCTGGTCAATGTGATTTGAGTGAAGATACACCACCTGCAAGCAAAGGAACAATTCACAATGTATGGTTACTGAAATGTAAATAAAAACACTGAGAGTGACTTGTAATATAAACACCTGTAAGAATTTCATCTCTGGGAGTCCTCCGGGCACTCTACTCAGGCGATTGTTGTCCAGGTGCAGTTCGCGAAGCATAGTCAGATAAGAGAGACCGCCCTTCTCTATGTTCCTGATGTGGTTAAAGCCGAGTCCTAGCCTGGAAATGCAAAAGCACGTTTGTCATCCCAGTTTGAATACATCCTTTCCTGGTTCAATCCCAAACTGCACACCCAATAGGCTTTGTTATAACCATCTTCTTCCCTCTTTAGCCTTTTGGTAAATAATTTATAACACCTAGCGCGCAGTAATTTCCATTATAATAGGTTTTACCTCTGGTCTTGGTATTTCTGTGGTTGGTATTATTGGCTTTGGTTTGAGCTAAATGGTTGAAACTCAGGAGGTCAGTCTCTCACTAAACACAATGCTTCACACTATTACATTGAACCTTTCTACTCTGGTGCATTCTGCCCTTGTGTCCTCGGTAAGACAGAGGCTACAGAAGTGGGTAATATGCTTTGAGTTTCTAGAATAGGGCAATATAATCAGTTGACAGTAAAATTCTTGAGAGAAGCTGGATATAGTCTAAACCTGTAGAGGTGTTTGTAGCGTTTTAGATCCTCCAACTCCACAGCCTGGATCTGGTTATGGTCCAAATGAAGTTCAGTGAGGCTCTCTGGAAGATCTGAGCACATAAACGTTCATTTAAAAATAAATGATATATCTTGGTATTTTACAGCTAATTCATTCCTTCTCATATATAAGTTTTTACCTTTTGGTACTCCTGTCAGCTTGGCCTCTGATATGCGCAGATAATTGAGTTTGAGTCCCTTGAAGGCTCCTGGCTCAAAGCCACTGTTGTGTATTGGGTTGGCTCCCATCTCTGAAAGATAAATGAACATGTGCGCTGTGTGACTTTAGCAGTCCCTCTAATTTACCCAGTGCAGTGGCTTCATTATAAAGTCATAAATAGACTGTGATTCAGACTCTGACCTATGCAGTTCATGTTGGTGAGTCCTGAGAAGGCCCCAGCTGCCACTTTCTTGATGCGGTTCTCGTGGATCCTGAGCTCGACCAGAGATGCGGGTAAGTTCTTGGGGATGGTGGTGAGCTGATTCTTTGAGAAATACAGCTTTTGCATTTGTTTCAATGGCACAAAGGTCCTTGGGTGCACTTTGGAAATCTGATTATTCCTGAGAGACAACCCCTGGAAAAGAACATATTCAGTCATTATATAGTATTTTGATGTATGGAGATATTTCAACTGCCATCCAGAAGTACTTTTCTGAAGGGACTGGACTTAGAAGAGTTCTTGGGGATGTCATTTTCAGTCTGAGGGAACAAGCTTCTGAGTCCGGTCCCTTCAGAAAGAAAATTCCTTTGAAAACAAAACCTCTTGATTTTAAACACATTGACTTTTGAAACGTTTTCTACCACAGCACCCTCTGCTGGCAGCTGTGATGTTTTTATGCTCAGACATCAGACTTGTTTTTCTCTGTACATATCATATTATCTTGCATAACACATTAAATAACTAGTCTGAATAATGGATGGGCTAATGTAGGACCTAAATCAACATTGATACACTAATATAATAATGACTTGAATTGCCAATAATGTCCTCACTTTGGAGACAGTGTGGGGAGTAGGTAGGTGTAGGTTGCTATTCTTTTAGATATTGAATTGCATTTCCAAAAAAGATAAAACAATGTTGATTGATGGACAATACTGACAAGAATACTGTTGTTATTTTTGGTCATTACTTAATTTCAGTAAACTGGAATTAAAAACTATGCTTACAGTACAAACTTTAGTTATGTATTATTATTATTGATAATAATAATAATAAGAAGAATGCATACTACTTATATAGCACTTTTCTAGATACTCAAAGTCACTTCACATTGTATTATTATTCATTCACTCCGCACGTGGTAGGGGTAAGCTATTATTGTAGCCACAGCTTCCCTGGGGCAGACTGATGGGAAGCGAGGCTGCCAATCGGCCCCTCCGACCACCACCAGCCATTCACACACACACCTCATCCATACTATATCTAATAAAAATCACAGCAGGAGAACAGACACAAGTATGTTTGTGTCCCCTACATTGCCTCTGAAATAAAGTGTGGGTGTGGGTGTCACTGGGGTTGACTACGAGGTCTGTGCGGGCAAAAACCGCTCTGTCACAGAACTGACATTATAATGTAATGTGTGAGCTTCTAACACCTTCAAACTCTGTGCTGCTTTTAACATATATTCAAACCTTTGGGGCGGACAAAGAAACAGCCGGGATAGATGGTGAGTGTACGCCTCCTTTAAGACTTTGGTCTTATAGTGCACCTTTAAGACCAATTTGTGGTGGTCATCATTAGTATCAGTAACATTTCCAATCTACTAAAGTACTTAGGAACAATAATTCAAATATGTAACTTTTTTCACAAATCTAATCACAATCTCAGGGTCTTCACAAACTAAACCGGGCGTGTGTCTTACATATAAATGAGTGAGGCCTTTGAAGTCGTCCTCCTTAAGCTCTCTTATTCGGTTGTTCTGCAGATCCAGGAACTTGGTGTCTGAGGGAATGTTCTTGGGAACTTCACTCAGCCCTTAAGACAATAAAAAAACAAATAGGAAACATTTAAATGCATGTGTGTGAGGTTTTGGAGACCCTAAACTTCAGTGTTAAAGCATGTTAGGCAGATGTAGACTAAAATAAATTGTGGCTGTGACCACTCCACTGATAAAATGACTAGTTAGAGTGCCTCTGTATATTATTCTGATTCACATGGACCTGGACACAGCACTGGAGGTCACACACAGGACCAAACATTACACTGAGCCTTTTGTTACATAAAAGTGCACCAGGTTTTTCATCTGGATGTTATTAAAGAACCAAACGTAACAAATTAAATATAGTTTTTTTATTTTATATATATATGATTATTATAGATATATATAGAGATATAGAATATATTATTGTGTTGTGTGTGTTGTGTGTGTATATATGTGTTTTGTGTGTGTTGTATATATATATATATATATATATATATATGTATATATTATTGTGTGTGTGTTTTTGTTTAATATATATATATATATATATATATATATATATATATATATATACTTTTACCATTTACGATCCCTGAGATTCAGATTGATATGAAATTAGGATTGTTGCGTAGCAATTAACAACTTTAAACAAAAATATTATATCTTTTGAACAGGAAAAAAGTCCTCAAAATCTATTAATAATGTTTCTTTTTTTTTTTCAAAACAACAATTACGATATTATAAAATCTTTTGTTGCTGCAGACTTCCATCTCTGCAGGACCTGTACGTCTCAAGGCTCTGGGACGAGCAGGTCGATCACAGCTGACCTTCTCACCCTGGACATGTCTATTTGACCACATCCCCTCAGCAGGAGGCTACGGCGTCCATCCAGTTTCTTTCCCTCTGCCGTTGGACTCATGAACACTTCTTAAACACCTGCCACTTTAACTGCAATTTAATCAATCACTGCACTGTCACTTAAAATGTAAATTCTTGTACATATTAAGTCTATTTTTATTGTATACTATAGTACATTTTAATTGTTTCCTAATGCATGCCCTTTTGACTTCATATATGTTTCATATATGTTGTTTTTATTATTGCTCAGTGTTTTATGTTGCACCTTAACGCCGAAACAAGTTCCTATGTTTGTGAGTTTTGTTCATTGTCAATGGCAATAATGAGAAGATAAAGGCATTTAACCTTAGACGTCATACACCTGTTCAACTATGGCTGCTGCGTGTAGTTACTGGAAATATTAAACGGTCCAGTAGATCTGAAGTGCTGACTCCACTGCCACATCACAGAGCCACGTGGACGCTTCTATCAGATGTGGTGAGCTGGTGCAGACAGGCTCAGCCCAGGACCAACCTCAGACCGGACCAGGACTATGATGCAACATGGGCCGGAAGAGTTTGAGAGTGCCAGCTGTCCCACTGGGATCCACTAACCACACTGTAGTCCTGCACTCCTGTCCATCTGTGGAGTTTAGTTTAAATATACGGCTTTGGATGTAGCAGACACACCCTCATTGTCACCACACAGAGACAAACCCTCTGAAACTCATATTTATTCTCTCACATAGGCAGAGATATAAGGTAGGAATATTCTGTAATGTAAATGTAGCTAAGACTTAATAATTTTAATTGACAATATTGGTCAAGTATTTCTCCAAACTCCAATTAACTGCCAAATGTGTTTGTAAAACAACAACAATAAGCCTTTCTAATGCCCAGTGCCCAGGGTACAGTAAGAAGAAACAACCATTGTTGCTAAGCAGGGTTGGGACTGGTTGATAGTGGGATGGAAGACCACTGGGTAAACCAGGTACCACGATGGGGCATCATGGGCAAACTGTTGTTGTGTCCTTAGGCGAGGCCCTTCACCCACCTGGCTGAATGTGGTGTTAGTCTGCCTCGTGGTGGCTTACCATCTTCAGGGGTGGAGTGAATGAATATTGCAGTGTAAAGGACTTAGTGTGTCTTGAAAGGCTCTAAATCCAATGCAATATTATTATTATTATAATAAATTATTATAATTGTGATGGTAACTTCTGGAAACAAAGAACTTCTTTACATGCTGGTGTGGTCCTGTTATTTCCATCTGCTCATTTAAAAAATCCTATGGGTAAATCTCTTTAAACCCCAGACCACAATCTCCATTTCACTTCAACCGTATCTACCACAAATCTCACGACTGTTAACCACCAAACTGAGAAAACTATCACTTTGTTTAAACCCAGCGCCCCTGAGCACAAATGCCCCATATGATGTGGGGATGAACGCAGAGAGCAGACAGACTCCACCACTAAAATACATGTGTTCCAAATAAGCACTTGACATGTTGGCAAATTATACGCTTCCACATTTACCCCATTGCAGAGACCAAAGAGACAGTAAGTATATGGAGATGGTAAAATGGTGATTCAACAAAACCATTATGTGCAAACACAGGCAGTCTATTAGTCAAGAAGTTGTATATTATGGTTTTATATATCCTCTTAAATGAAACAAGAGGGCATTTAGTAATGACAGGGTTCTGACTGGAAATAATACATTTGCACATTGGATTAACCTTTGAATATGGCATAAAGCTATCAAATGAGCTGCTATACAATATCAACAACCGAAACTAAATGGAAATGGTCAAAGTGATTGCGATGCTTAAATATTTCATTCCTTTTTCATGTTTTCCTCTGAAGGCCTTATTGACTGGCATATAATCTGTATTAGTTATTTTATTCTTTGCAAACATTTTTACATCTCCTCATGGCCTGCCAGCAGACTTTGCTTGGGTCTGTTTTTCTGGTGTTTCTTGTTTTCCCATTTCATCTCAGGAACAGAAAATCCCTAAGAGATTACTGTCTTTGTCGAAATACACCACCGTTATTCAAAAGAAGCAACCCTCCCTAAGAGAAAACAGAGTTAATCATTTGGATTTGAAGTTTTGCAAATATTGGTGTTATCCAGAGAGGAATATTAGTTTGACTTTCTGTGTGTAAACTAACACAGTTTTTGTTTCACACAGACATGACTGACCCAGGTCAGAGCACTGGACCACCCTCAGGCGACAGTGGCAGCCGAAGGGACACATGGAGGGACCTGGAGCAGGGATCTCCTCTCCTCTTGCAGAGCCCTCTTCTTCATCTCTCATCATCATTGTGATGTCGCTGCTGTCAAAACTGTCCATGGCAAAGTCCCAGAATCCTCTCTGCTCAAAGGGCAGTGCGGGAAACAGATGGGGCAGGAGAGAGACACAAAGGAGCAGGAGGAGGGGGCTTTGTGGGGACATCTTCAACAAGAACCTGCAACAAACAGGAAACATACAAGGTAAAGTACTGGCCCAAAATTGTTCGATTTACAATTTGGTGCGGAAGAGTTTCTTACATTGCCACTAGATATTTATATATAGTATACAGAAATGTCCTCACAACAGCCAAGGAAATATTTACAGTCTATGGGTAAAATACGTGTTTCTTGAACTATGAAACAAACAAGATTCTTAGATTTAATATGATACACTGAGACTCTTATATGGTCACCGTGCAGTTGTTCACCTGCCATCCATATTTGTGACAATTCATAGTAGAGTGTGTTTATAATGTGTCACTGGTGTCATTTTATTAGTAAGAATATATGTATCAACATGCAGAATAAATACAATAGTCCAGGACTGCAACAATGAATCACAATAATTCTGACTAGTTGACTAATTAAAATATTCTCTGACTATTTGATCATTAATCATAATCTGGACTTTATACAGATTCATGACAAATTATACAATATTAAATCTAAATGGAAAAAATAAATGACAATTTGTGATTTGATTTGATAATCAGATCTCCTTTAATTTACTGAGGCTTGTGACGTATTGACTTTTTTGGCCTCTAGGACTTGAAATTCAGTTTCCTTCATGACAAAAATAGGGGAATTTATAACCACACAGAAAAGTAATGGTGTTGAACTGTTTCTAGAGTTGCTACGTGACTTACTTGACATTATCCCACTGAGTTTAGTCTGTAGTGTCCACTGTATCTAATTGAAGCTGCTGATGACAGGGTAACTCTGTGCAGGTGGCAATAACGACCAAATAGCAAAGCTTTTCTGAGCACCCACTCAGATTATCCAGTCAGAGCCAATAGAAAAGGCTTCAGTATTTACAGTAATGAGAAGTGATGAATAAAAGTGGGCATCACTTAGTCCATGATGAAATGGTCTGGACATGTATAAATATAAAGACCTACTGTTTGCACCACACCTAAGACGCTATCCTTAAGTGACACGTGTGTGAGGAAATGGAGACTTGGCTTAAAATGTACTCAGTGTCATTAAAACCACAGGGACTGTCACCATCTGCGTCCCTCAGGTTCACATTGAGATTTATGAAGTACCGAAAAGAAGTAGTAAAAGTTAGTAAGACTTTGTTTGGAGTGAACATTTTGTAGAAAGCACTTTGCTTCCTCTCATCTTCTTCTTTGAGACTTTCTTCCCGAAGAAGTCTCAAAGAGAACACTAAACTAAAACCCTCTTTTGATGGATGTCTTTTCCTTTTAAATAGCATATAGTAATTATTTACCTTTACTACTAGCAGTACTTTCAGCCAACAACTGGCGACCAATACAAATATAGCTGAAATCCAATATGTGAATTAGAAATGAGAAAGTTGTCCCGGTCTATGTACTATGTGCAAATATAGCTATACTGATTAATTTAAAATTTTAGTTTATGAAACTAAATCTAAAGTACTTAAGTAAAAGTGACTTTCCACTGCTGCTTTCCCAGGAGTCTCTTCTGGGCAACCCATCAGGAAGTAAAAAAGACACATCAGTTTAGCTGTGGAACAACCTTATTTCTGCCGCCAGACTCCATGCACACAATGCCACCATTCATCCAGGGTGTGCAAGTGCAACTCCAAATACATCGGTGTGACTAAGCATGTCGTAAATTTCCATGATGTCATTCGTGTACGCAGTTAATTGGGGTCACAGACACAGTAGCGCGCTGTAACTGTAATGTTGCTTAGGTGATTTATCTCAAACGTCCTTCTGCGTAACCTTAAAACCATTTCCTTGAAAAAACAAATTATTTCCAGGCCAATTCATCTTTACACTGTGAACTTTGACCTTGGGCTAAAGCAGTGAATGGGGAAAACCAGCACTTTACCACAGAACGACCTAAACCTGATAATCTCCAGCCCAGCCGTGATATTTCAATCTCTGACATCCCTGGTGCTTAATCCACAGAGGAGAAAAGCACTGGATCATTTCTGGACAAATGAGGTGACAATATCAAAGGGTGATTTTTCAATGTGACGTTTGCAGTGTCAGATAGAAAACCAGCAGAAGCATTTTGGATGCATGGAAATTGCCATAGGCCATTTCAGTCAGAAGGAATCTAAGGGTAATTTTTAAATGTTTTTGTTTATAATAATTCACAGTTTTTTTACTTCTACTTGAAATTAAAAAAAGGATAAAGTCCTTCTGCTGCCACTAGTACACACTGATTTATGAAAAGAATTTATAGAGTAAGAGACATACAAATGTGTATTTGCGTGAGTATTACTAAAATCATGTATGCTTAAAGTGACATTGTGTAACTTTCTGGAGGTGGAGAGTCGCCAATATGATTCCATGGAAATAAAAAGTTTAAACCATTTGTTCTTCATGGAGAGAGATAGTTTAATGCCAAACTGTGTAATATTACAGCTAAAGGAACAACATTTCTATGAAAACCAGCCGGAGGAGGCTCCTCCAGGCCACATAAGAGTACAAGCCCGTTCACAGTAAGGACAGATTTTTTTTTTTTTTTTCAGATTTTTTTTTTTTTTTTTTGTGCCATAAAAACATCCAAAATAAAATAAAAACATGCTTTTATTTTTGGCTAAAAGTTACGCAGTCAGGCTTTATATACTATATATATAATATATATTTACTGTGTGTATGTATATAGATATAGATATATACATACATGATGCACCACAGTAATAACACTTCAGTATCTGGAAGGGGTCACCGCATAATTGTGCCAAAGTTAAAATGCCAAATCATTGAATGAACCACTTTGCACTGAATAGAATCGTCTGCTTTGAGTCTTATACAAATTCAAATCATGATGTGGATCCGGTTAGAAAGTATAGAAAATAGTCCTTTCAGTCTGTTTCTCTGCAATAAAAATAGCTGCAAATTATACCATTTTGCTGCAAAGAGAAATCAGGACGAGCCATGAGTTGGTCTGAGGAATGCACTGGATGGGACAGAGCCAGCAGCAACAGTGTATACAGCAGCATCTCCCACGTGCGCCACACAATGTCTACACACCAGTGTTTTGTGCAACTCTATGAGAACCCGGAACAGTCAAACTTTCCCAATAATAAAGCAACATCCTGTTTTAAAAAGATCCTCTTGTATATGACAAAAGAGCAGTGGATCTCAAACTTTTTACATTAAGTACCACCAGGTCTAAACCAGGTCTAAAACTGGACAATACAGATCTAAACCAGGTCTAAATGGACTATAATAGGTCAAAAGCCAGTGTGCCCTGTCATTTCTAAGTCCAAATAAGAGTTTTGTGTCAGGGAGGGCATCGGGTGTAAAAATAAATCACAGTGAAAATCAATGACACTACTACAGTTTCATCAACACTTTGTGCTTTTTGGACAGCATTGGTCAAAACAGCTTCTTCAAGATAAATATTTAACGTCCATAAAAGAAACAGAAAGCAAACATTTGTTCAAATGTCCAGTCAAACAATTCACTTTTAACACAACAATGTCTATACCTGCCACTAATGAACAAATGGAAGATCTGACTGCAGCCTTCATCTCCCTCCTCCTCTACCATCCTCTACTTGTACCACATCTTCTACATGTTATCTAATCTGCCCATGTTCATCACTGCAATAGGCGTTTTCACACAAGAGCTAAATCCCTATAATCCCCCTGTATAGTCAGAGGAACCACCCAGTTCCCCTCGCTCTCGTTGAGCAACAGTGACCTTCATCCTTCAAACTGCACATAAAACTGTGACGCACCAAACACTCTAACAAACAATGGAATATTAATAATAGATTATTCACAGTTATTTATAATTCTTACTGAATAGGAATTTTTGGAGCTACTGAGTCCAAGTAATGTATCTTGCCGACCAACAAAGTTTATCTTAGTCTGAAAATGAATTAAACATACTTCCTAACAATGTCACTGTTGGTCCCTGGTCTGACTGGAAAGTACCTGGGGCAGGACTGGCTGGATCTTCTCACTAAATTGTGATTGGGGGATTATAGGGACCTAGTTCTTGGTACTGTTATGTGCGAAAAAACCCAATGTATTTTGCCGCTGTCAATAAAACCCGTCCCATGCTTCTCTTTGCCTCTGTCCGAGTCTGTGCAGTGTGAAATAAGAGAATACAGTAAAATGTTTAAGTCTGGATTCACGGCCTGAATAGATGGTCCAATAAACACCATCTGGAAACCACTCTGTTTGGAGTGTTTGAGTTTCCCACACAGGCTGTCATTAGCTTCACATTTCTATATGAGCTCTCCATCAAGTGTCAGCCCGGTGGCCCTGCTATCCTCCGCAATTACTGCACAGTTCCCACAGTCACCCGAGCGCCCCTGAACAAATGTATGTAAGCTATATGTTCACCACAAGGCAGGGTATAATCATAGAGACAATACATGCTGTTTGTTCTCCCAAGACCAGAGTCAAGAGAGAGGCGATCACCACCAACTGCTGTGACACATTTATCATGGGCAGACTCATTTTTAAAGTACATGAAGTTGGTATTTTAGTAATTGATGTGTCAATGCCAGATTCAGAAAAAAGGATGACAAGAGTTTATTGCAACTCGTAAAATGTTTGGTATTTTGGTGACGGCCGTACAATGTGGGCACAAACATACAATTTTGTTTTGTTCTTTCTATAGTTTTTTTATGGAAGCAAAGTATGCTCATAGGGTTTACCGTAAGTAGCAGTTGCCCACTTGACGATGGATTGGCGATGGCCACGTCAACACAGATCGCTAATTAAAATCAAATGGAGGGAAAGTGCTGACTAAGCATATTGTAATTATTCTCTGACCGGTTGTGATTTCACTTTCAGTATAGGCATAGGCATCCATACATGCTGGTATTAGGGGCTGCAAAATAAATAGCAATGTGACCCACTTAGCAAATCGCAAAGGCGGCAACTTTTGAAGTACCGTCGCTTTTTCCCCAAATATCCTGTCTTCTTCTCCATAAAACTGCCAACTTTCCTTGTAATTGTCTGTCAGTTCATATTTCATTTTGTCAATTCTCCTGGACATGTTTAAAATATGAACTTTGAACCAAATCCTATTATCAAAACATAAATTGCAAATCTAATCACAATCGCAATGCTTGTCAGAAAATGCTAATCTGTCAAATACCTTCATTTGTAAATAAATTGATCAAATTTGGTCAATCGCTTAAAACTGCCACCCTTTGATCTAACTTGCACTCATTGAATGTATACATTTTATCAATAGAATGTAATTGTTTTAAAGGTGCCCTATGTAAGCAGGTGGTGTGCCCCTCATCAGAAAAGCTACATAGTGAACCTTTAATGGTGACTTCTTTGTCATCATACCATTTTTAAGTGCATATACAGACCCATATCCTCAGACAGTGCTGCAGATGTGGGACAGATCCAGCAGCAGCTTCTGGGTGGAGTGAGCTGGCCCTGTGGCTGTAATTTGGTGAGTGCGTGTGCCCTAAAAAAAGGAACCGTTTGGCAGCTCCACTGTTGCCGCCGAGCTTGGATGTGGTCTGGAGCCGCACAGTTCTGCACAGGCGAGGGACTAACCAGAGCATGCAGGGGAAGAAGACTTAGAAACAACAGCAAGACAAGTAAAGTCCAGTTAAAGGGGACATGTGACCTGCAGAACCCAAGCTGTGGCCAGAGGAGTCCTGGATGTGGACCTAAGTATGCGCTAGGACTGAGTGGGCAACAATAACTGTCTGTAAACAAAGGCAACTTGTTGAAAACCAAAATGACAGATTCTGCACATAAGAAGAAACAATGACAAGTACAAAGACAGGGTTAACACAAACCACAAAACTGAAATACTGGCCTAAGATACTGGCAGGAGAAAATAGATGGTGCTGACTCCTGCACAAAGAAAAGACCTCAGGGACAGTTCAGACCTGGTTTAGTTCTAGTTAATCATGGCGTCAACTTATATATATTTTGATATCTTGCTGTTTTTGCTGACTGATAACATTTTTGGAAGATTCAGAGTCATACTAACTTCTAGGAATAGGATTTGATAATGTTTGTTTGGTTTGCCATATGTGTATGTCAGATGCCCTTCCTGAGTCAACCAGACATGGGAGCGCTGCAAAAAAAGTGGCCCCTGAATACTTGTGGGGACCCGTTCGGATGCTGTAAAAGTAATTCTACAGTGAGGAAGCAGTAGTCAACATAATATAGCTACAGTGTCAACAAGTGACTCTAAAACACAGATCTAGTCAAACCACAGTCATTTTAACACTTGTCAATCTGAAAACTAAGCCAGAAGCTATGGCTTGAAGTGCAACACTCTAACCAAATAGTATAGGCCACAGTAAAACGAGGGAATGGTATTTAGAAATGCAATAAACAAAACGTCCTACTTTTAGCTGTGACAACGAAATTTGCATTAATCTATGAGGTGGAGACACGGTTACTAACTTTGCTGTGGTTTGGTGTCACATTCCTTTTGAAGAGACTAGTGACATCTAGTGGAAGAGTTTAAACTAGCACGTTAGTGTCAAAAGAATAAGAGTTTGGTTAACAAAGCAATAAACATACAAAGAATAACACACACACACATGCACACACACACTCTCACACACACCCAAAAAAAAGCTTGATTGGGGAAAATACAACTTTGTATTTTTTTTTTTTTTTTAATCAACTTTGTATTTATTTATTTTTATTTTATTTTATTTTAATCATTTCAGAATCTAGTTTTAGCCAATGTTAATTTACCATAAAACAAATAAGAGCTCACTACAGTCTACTTTTGGCACAGTTTCAGGACATTTATTTCTAACATAATCAGTGGAAATTAAAATTGCTCATACAATTCCTTACCTTTTCAAACCAATTACGAAATCCAGAGAAAAGTCCCTTTGGGCATAGGAGTGTCTCGGAGCGTGCGTAAATCACATTGAAGGACGGTTGCCGTGCGTCCTGTCTCCTGGGGTCTCGAACCTCCTCCTCCGCGGACAGTGCGCCACTCGCCCGCGCAGCTAAACTCTGGGTCCCCGTGCGTCTGTGCTGGTCCAATCCGAGGAAGTGACTGTGTTGCGGGTCGTGCCCAGAAAGTGAACAAGCCTGCCCTCTTTTCTCCCTTTCTCCCCCTGTTTGGATGGAGCTGAGCAAAGTACAGAGGAGGAGGGATGGAACTCGATGCGAGAGGTCAAGAGTGGTTCTAACTGAGCAAGTAAAAATCATACAAGTCATAGAAACCTCATTGTTCAGCTAAATACAGGTCCACAGGCAGAGGTAGTACTCACTCACAGTTACTATATAGAGTAACTTTTTTAAGAAATTGTACTTATGAGTAGTTTTTGTACAGCATACTTTTACTCCTACTTCAGTAACATTTGGTTTGAAGTAACTTCTCATACTTGAGTAAATGTTTCGGGTTCCTTTTCCTACTGTGAGTCAATCGACAAGTGACAAAAGCTTTATGTTGACAATATGAAATGATTTGAACATTTGCGTGGATTGCACCACCCCTTAAGATATGATTTAGTTTTTCTTAATTTTTGTGCCTATCTTTTATTTTTGTCCTTCCAATTATTAACTTCAAATTATAAAGCAGATGTTATGTCCACACTCTTACTTGAGTAAATAAAGCACATTTACACATACTTTTTTATTCTTACTTGAGTACTTTCTTGGAGCACTACTTTGTACTTTTACTTGAGTCCTATTATTTTGAAGTAACGATACACTTACTTGAGTACAATATGTGGCCCATAGGTTACTGAAACTAATTTTTGAAGTAATATTTTGTTTCATTGAGTTTCAATGATTAACCCTGTGACCCCTAATGGGAACAAGCGGTAGAAGATGAATGAATGAATGAGTTTCAATGATCCAGACCTGAACTGGTAATTGCACATTTTGAATTCAACAGCCAGAGATTAAAATCCACAGCACATTTCATTTGTTTGCTGTGACGTTTGCTTTCGACTGTGTCCCCTCACAGTTTTCTATTTCATTTTGGTTGTTGGCAGAATGAAATGTTCCTCACTGACTCTCTGATTTCCTGTGCCTTCTGCCAGCGCCCGGAGAGAGAAGCTGGGAGCTTGGCAAACCTCTCCATCTGGGGCCGCGTCCAGCCTCAGCAGAAAAAGATCATACGTCAAGAGACATCCATGCAATATCCTTCAAGTATACTGTGTGTAGACTCTGCTATATTGTGTAATGTGTTTGGAGTCAAACATTATTTTATTTCAATTATTGCACAGTGGAGGAAATATCACTACATCTGAGTCAGTGGTGGAAAGAGTACTGAACATTTGTATTCAAGTAAAAGTACAGTTACATAACTAAAATATCCTAAATGTCAAGTACTGCTGCCAAATTTGAATTCAAGTAAAAGTTGAAATTGCACATGTAAAATGCTACTCAAAGCGCTGGTTACTATAGTTTGGAAGTGTTTATTTTATACTGCAATTTGCATATTTTCTGAACTCTAGCCAATCAAAGCAGTTTTTGTAGGGTTTTTTTGTAGGTTTAGAAAGACACTTTGACACCAATATTCCATTTGACTTTAAAAAAAAATGATGTACAGTATCTTGGATGTAGAGCTCTGGTGATGGAGATGATTGATGGATACCTGTGGTGTTTTTGGCTACATTAAAAACGGTCATAACCAAATTGATAACAGGGATGAAGCCAACTATCAAGGGCTGGGCTGAAATAACTTGAAAATAGAAATAACTGAAAAATTGACTTTGAGCCTAAACATGGACACATTCTACAGACATTGGGACAGACACCAGACTGACATTTCTTGGTTATTCTTTGAGCAACGCTTTGGTTTTGTTCTGTATGTTTAAGTTCATAATATATATATATATATTTTAAAAATAAGAACATATAAAGAAAGAAGCTGATACAGAGGTGAGACACAGTCGTGGATTAGGACAATTGGGACTTGTACTGCAGTTATTATTATTATTATTTGGAATCTAACTAATTATAATTACATGCTAAATGTATACTCAATCACAAGTACAGGTTTGAAAATGTACTCTGAAAATCTAAAGCGCGCAATAACCTTCAAAATCTACTTGATTACTCTAAATTAATCATTTTTGTAATTCCCATTTTATGTCTTGAGTTTTTTTCTAATTTGTATTTCCCAAGAGAGAAAATAAGAGATGCAATTTGTATTTGAAACACTGACATAACACTTGATCATTGGGCTATCAAAGGTGCATGTAGAAGAACATGTGTAGCTAATATTGTGGACAGACAGTGCATTTGCAGTCTCCACAGTGGCAGTGAAGGCATGCAGACAGTCGTGCCCTGCAGGCTTGTTGGCATGGGGCCGCATTTGGATAAGGGCTTTACTGATAACATTATAGCTTTCTCTGCTTCCTCTCAGCAGCTTTGCGTTACGTTTTTCTTTCAGTCGTTATTCCTCTGCCTCTGCCCGTCCCTGCTTTACTGTGGTGGGCTTGATTATAATGTGTGTCTGTAGCTGTAGGGCTTGGCATCCAAATTAAACTCATTTTATTCTGGGTGTTGAACCATGGGATTGAGAGCACCTTTAAGATTAGTGCACCCACTTGTTAACACTTGCATAGGTGCACCTTCAATGTGTCTGTCAAAAGTTGAAGATTTCACTATATTTCTGGTGACGTGGCGCACAACTCAAGGAAGATGCTGAAATGTGAATTCATCAAGCACATTTATAGGTTTTGAAGCTAAAAAGTAACTAATGAATAACTCCAACATGCTGCGAGCCATAACTCAAAATCCAGTATTAAATCTAATCTGTTTTAGGATACATTCATATTACAGAAAAATATACATTTTTCCTTTTCTGAATAACTACTTAAAATAAAAGAAATTAAATATATATTACGCATGATAATCAATTAATTGAGACTATTGCGACACACGTCTAAATATGAATTTTTATAAAATAGGATCTGTTATTTGAAGCCCATAATCTCAAGGATTTAGGATTTGCTTTTTATTATACAAAACAATTTGTTATAATTGTTAAGATTTTAATTACTTAATTTAACTTAGATTACTTGCTTCCTGTCTCCTTCCCATTACTCATTTCACACCATTACAAACTGCCTAAATCATGGCGTCCCTTGTTTGTTTTGCTTTTATCGGTCAGTGTCCCCCACATTTAATAACAAACACAGGAAGTTGCTGTCACCCTGCAGTGTAGACCATTCAGCTGAGACAAAAAGCACTGCTCATTCTGTTGCACAAATGTAGCACTGTTGTGGAGATCTTAAACATCTGCCGTTAAAAAGGGCACGTCACTTTGTAAACTATTTGAGTGTCCACTACGATTGACAACGACAAAGTGTTTATTGGACGCACAAGTATGGAAAGGGTCTAAGGTTTAGGTGACTAGGAAATACTTTGTGAGTGATTGCCTCTAGTCGAAGCGTGTGTGTGTGTGTGTGTGTGTGTGTGTGCCAAACTCCTGTATAAAGGGAATGTGTTCTTAGACAGTAATGTGCCGTTTGCAAAATGACTGTACAATTATGGAGACGGTACACCACATGCACAGAAAGACCGTGAGCACCCATCTAACCTGTGATTACACGCCCAGGCCGAGATTGGATGTAGCGTGATTCACCGTGTGCATAATGGCAAAATACAGGGCCAGGGGTCCCATTTATAAAGACTATGACAGGTTGGACTATGCATTTCACTAAAACGCAACAAATACAATTATATTTCAGATTTTACTAAACATTTTTCTCATTTGTCCCCACTTTGACCATTTTTGTAAAGTTTATAATCTTACTTACTGGTTGGACATGGGCAGTAAAGACAACTTCCACTTACCTAGCAACCATAATGTAAGCAAAATGTATATAAATCACACGATAGTTATGATATGATAAAATAATAATACTATACAACATCTTTATTTTGTGGAATGATCGTTAAACTGTCAAAAATGTGTGCCAGTTAAGTGTGATTTGTCTCTGTGTTTTCAATGGCACGTCACTGTCACTGTTTAAATTTTACTTTCTTGAAAAAATATATATATATTACGTATACCGCTAGATGTATTTCATTATTTTTCCTAAATATTTTATTAAAACACTTAATATTGCTTCTAAAATATTCACAATTGACAATTCACAATTTAGTTCTTTAGTTCTGATTATATTGTGACATAAATATATTGGTAACTGTGTCTCAGACCAGATGCCCCTGACCTGTGAGGTGCCCCAAGGGTCAATCATGGGACCCCTTCTGTTCAATCTCTACATGCTGCCGTTAGGTCAGTTGATATGCAGCGAAAATGTATCCTATCACAATTATCCAGACGAAAATCAGATCTATGTTTCACTGACGGCAGGTGAATATGAACCAGTGGATTCACTCTGTCACTGCATCCAACAGATCAGTGTGTGGATGCAAAACAACTTTCTCCAGCTGAACTCTGACAAGACTGAACTCATCGTCTTTGGCCCACAGAAACAAAGAGAAAGTGTTAACAGTCACCGCCAGAGTCTCGCTCTAAAACCTACAAATCAAGTTAGAAATCTGGGGGTAATAATGGACTCAGACTTTTTAACAGCCACGTCAAATCAATAACATCAGCAGCTTTTTGCCATCTAAAAGAGATTGCCAAAATAAAAAGTGTAGTGTCTAAACCAGACTTGGAGAGACTTATCCATGCGTTTGTCTCCAGTAGATTAGACCACTGTAACGGCCTGCTCACTGGCCTCTCCAAACGAGCTGTAAAACAGCTGCAGTACATCCAGAACGCTGCTGCTCGGGTCCTGACTAGAACCAGGAAGTACGATCACATTAGTCCTGTGCTCAGGTCTCTGCACTGGCTCCCTGTGGCTCAGAGAATAGACTTCAAAGCAGCTCTGCTTGTATAAAAGTCTCTCCATGGCCTCAGCACCAGTACATCTCGGACATGTTAGTGCCATATGAACCATCTCGGACTCTGAGGACCTCATCAGGGACCGGCCTCCTGCTGGTGCCCAGAGTCAGGACTAAACATGGGGAATCTGCGTTTCAGTTTTATGCAGCTAAAATCTGGAACAGTCTTCCTGAGGATGTGAGACAGGCCTCTGCCCTGGCATTGTTCAAATCTAAGCTAAAAACTTTTTTGTTTGGCTGTGCATATGACTGAAATTATTTTCTTTGCACTCTTCTCTTTTATTTCTTAAACTATTTGACAGATAGCCTGAAAGTGGCACCTTTAAATTATTTGAAATCAAAAGGTCTTTCTTTAGGCCTTCTTTACAATTCTAAAACTACTATTAGACACAATTACATTTCAACATGTAAAAAATTCCGCTCAACACAATAGCCCATTGTGCCGGTGTCTAATCACAGCTGCATAGCAGGTGCCTGAGGAGAGGGTTAGAACACACGCTGGTTAGATTGTCAGTCGGCAGTAAGGCCAGGAAGAGCCTGGCGCACCTACCCACTGATCAAGAGCGAGTTGTAACACTAAAAGCTTTGGTCGAGTTTTGTCTGGGACAATTAGTTTAGCGAAAGCTAAATCTAGGGAAGTGGCAGACGAGATTGGGTCCGTCGTTAAAGATACAAAAGCACCACACATAAGATGGAGGCGTCAACGAGATAGTCGTCGTAAGAGATACATATGCTCTGTACAGACGTGTGCAGAGGCAGAAAGAATCAATCTAAAAGCGATGTGTCCATCCCGGAGACATCTGTTACGTTGGCAATGTCAAATAAATATTCCTGGCTGCAAAATTGTTAAATTGAATGACTAGAAATGAAGGTTCTCTGTCATGTCTTTGTGATTTGAATGCTTTTTTCCCCCCTGTTGTGTGAAGCACTTTGAATTGCCTTGTGAATTGTGCTCTACAAATAAACTTGCCTTTCCTTGCCTATATGAGACCACAGGACTTGGACTCTTCATTCACACCTTCCTGTTACAAAGTTTGAGGCTTCTCGTGTCCATCTGATACTCACCTGCTGCACTGTCATGGTACTTACCGGGTACTCAAAAGTTTAAACTTCTGCTCTATTTATGTTAAGTCAGTAGCAAAGTTTACACTAACATGCAACCCATTATAATGTAACTGTTCAATCTTTGCTTTCCACAAATCAAAATACAGTTGTAGGAAAACACCTGACTCCAGAGTCTGTTATCTGTATTGTGTTGAAGCAATTGGTAGTTTTGCAGATCAAACCAGGGCAGATATGGCTACAGAAGTATTGTACTATACACATCAATGCTCTGCCCGTCGGGTGAAAGAATACGAATGTTTTGATGAAATTCCTGCCTGTAGGTTGGGATCACTGTTTTCGTTTTAATGACATTACCACAGAAAATTTAGCATTTAGTCTTTGTGATCAGAGAGCGGTGACTTCACTGTGAAATGAAAACAATTACTCTCACTTGCATCAGCTTTAATCCACTGCACATTTATGCAAGTGCTCCACTGTTTATTTTCTCTTTCCTTGTCTAGGACGAGAAGGTTAAGATCCAAGATGGCGGCGGAACAATTGGTTCATTGTTAGATTTTAATTAACTTAGCAGCAGTCAGTCAGTTTACACAAGTGGCAAACAGTGAAAAGACTCTGGATGTGAATGTCATTTTGTGGATACGGTTGGCTGGGCTCAAATATTCAGTGGCATTAGTTCCCATAGCGTTAAAAGCAACCTCAACATAAATGTAGCCATTTCTCCAGAGTGCACTGCTGTTTTGAATCCCCTTTCTTTTTTGCCTCCGCGATTCACATTACTTGTCTCATGTTGCTCTAATCTAATCATTTTACAGACCATCCCAGAACAATCTCTATATTGTGTTAAGTTCCTTGGCATTTCGGTCCTCTAAAATGCCCCCACATCTTACATAAATAATTATCCCCACTCCTCTAGAAGTATCCCAGTCCAGTCCAGTCACGCATATACTATCCAACTGAACTGCTGAAAGTGATCCTGCCCTGCACAGCACAACATTCTGTACATCGGGAGGCCGTCTGCGGGGATCCAAGTGAAAATATGTGAGCTTCACACAATAGTGGATGTTTATTTTGGAGGTCATCTGGTCATGCAAAGCTGAAACAAGTTTATGTTTGACTTCCTAAGAAATCTCATATATTCCAACAATGTCTTTTTGTGTACCACCGCCAACCATAGATTATAAGGTAAATGTAGTCTTTTATATCTGCGGACTACTGTTTCTACGTAAAAATTCAGTAAGAAATAAGAAATACCCAGAAAGACAAGCACAAGCAGATAGTATGTTTAATTTGAATAACGTCTAGAGTGCATTATATCATAAAAAAAAGAATATTATACTAACATTGTATGACTAAAGACGAATAATCAAAAAGATGGAACGTGTGCGTTGCATTCAGATATGTGTTTTTACACTATGTTCTGTTCATCGTTGTATCCCATTTGTGGAACCAGGACCAGTCCCTTGGCATCAGTGACGCAGCTGAAGGCGTTTTGAGGGATTTTTTCCACATCAATCTGATTGTTTTCTATGTGGACAGAGGCCAAGGTGGTTCCTGAGTTCCGAGGGTGGCACACTCCCCACTTGTTCACCAGCCTGAAGGACATATAGAAAGCAAAAGTCAGCTCACAGTTTCATGTTGCATTGTTTCTGTTTATGGCACGTCAAGGCAATAGGTTGTGTTCATGTTGATGGAGGGCAGGAGACTGTAACACTCTAAGGCAAATGTTTTTCAAAGTATTATCCAAACTGAAACCTGCTGAAAAGCACAGTATATTTGTAATAATGTCCTGTATAAATAAATTAAATGAAAATGAAAAATCCAGAACTATTGAAAAAGATTAATATTTTTAGGTATCAAGTCAATAAACATGTTTTTTACATTTTTTTTAAACTTTTGTTTATTTATGCAGACACTGGATACATTTAACTTTGTGTCTGTTTTTGTTTCAATGGGATAGGCCCAGTAATTACAGCTATATTGAACCATAAACCAGAACACAACATCTACAATCTGACAGTTAAACACCAAATTCCACCAAAGAATTCTGATCTCCTCCAGTTCCATTTTAAACTATGGACATCAGACATCAGACATTTAAGGATGTCTGTGAACACAACCTATTGTATTATGCTGCGTGGTGTAATAATATAAACATAATTAAAGGCAGATGCCCTTTATTCAAGTAAGTGAGTTGCTTGTACATGCCTTACAAGCAGCTCACTGATTATACGGACTATAATCAGTGGTGGAAAGTATGGAAGTACAAAAGTAAAAGTACTCTACTTAAATAACATTTTAAGGTCTCTGTGCTGCACTACATTTTTAACTAAATTGAGAAGTAGAAAGTACTATTCACAAGATTTGAGGGGTTATTTTTTGCTCATTCATGGTGACATTGTGACTAAAGCTTTTGAACAATGCTTGAGCTTTGTTAACAAAATCTTTGTAGAACAAACAGATTTGAATAAAGTTCCACGCAATTCTTTATCAAAATTTCTACATTTAACGCTTTAACAGTTCTCTGTGTGAAATCTGTGTGAAATACTTTTACTTTATATTCTTTATACACTGATTATAAAAATCTCTAACTGACTCATTCACCTGATCTGGTTGTTGTCCATCCTGAGCACCTGCAGGTTCTTAAACTGCCTCACACATCGAGGAATCTCCTTCAGACTGTTGTTGTCCAACAGCAGTTCCCAGAGGGACCGGTACGTGCCCACAAAGGAGTGACGCTGCACCCCCTGGTTCCTTAAATCATTGTGTGACAGTCGCAGCGAGGTCAGGCCGGGGCGCAGGTGTTTGAAGGTGAAGGCGGGGACACTGCTGATGTTGTTGTGGTTCAAGTTTAGTTGAAGAAGAGCGCGGGGCAGATCGGTGGGGACTGAAGTGAACTGGTTGAAGGACAGGTCCAGGGAGTCAAGGGAACTGAAAGCATACACAAAAGGGTATGTTAAACGTGCAATAGAATAATGTGAACAAGAGCTTACTGCTACTGTCCCTGCAACAACTTAAGTCGTGCCACAAGTACCACTATGACTACACGGCTACTACTGTTACTACAATGACCACTATTCCATTCGTCTCTTTCCAGTTTCAGTGGTGGAAAGTAACAGTAAAAGTACTGTACGTCTACTTCACAGCAATTTAAGCGCAGGTATCTGTACTTTCTACTCCAAAAAAGGCCTGCTGAAATGGAAGAGTTTTTTGTTTTTTTTAAGACCGTTTTGTCCATCTTGCCTGCATTTTTTGAGTTTGTAATCTTTAATCCAATGAAATTACCAGGAAAATTATTTCTGATGAACAGTATTGAGGACCATTTTTAACCTAGAACACAATCACTTAAAATCTTAAAATCTGTTAATTACGTTTTTCTCTTAAAGTAACATTTTTAAAGCTGTACTTTAATACTTTTACTTAAGTGGGTTTTCCTTTAACTTTTTGCTCTATTTTTTTAAGTAACACAATTGAGTACCACCACTGCCCAATTTCATATTTCATATATCTTTTTATCTGTATTCATTTTTTTACATGACGTGCCTAATGCTACTATCGCTGCAATGTGTACAGACTATGATTACAGTTAGGACTATTATTACTGCCAATACTTTTCACTCTTCTCTACCCTACTTTTTCTGAATTAAGCCATACATCTTGTCCTGTTTAATTGAATTTAATTACTAAAAACTGTGCTTTCCTTTATAATTATTGATGGCATGTGTATAATTGATCAGATTTGTGGCAAGAATGTTCTAGGTCTGCCTCTGGTTTATTAACTGGTCTTTGCTTTTGCTTTTGCAGTCTTTGCTCCAGATTAGCGCTGCTGGGGAGTTCAGAGTGAAAGGGTAAAACTATGGGGGGAGCAGCAGGAGATGTGCCCGAGGCTGCACACTGCACAAAAGCACGGAGGCCTCAACTGTGAGTGAAAGATACAGGTCCAAGGCTGAGAAAAGTGAGCTGAAAATGAACTAACTATCCCGAGTCACAAGAAAAAACCACCACAATATCTTGTTCTTTCATATATAGTTCAAACCCAGGTGTTTTAGATTTGCAGAATAAAGTCCAGCAAATGAGTGCTCTTTTTGGTGGCATGCCAATTTAGAAATCAGGACGTGCGAGACCAGGGACAGAGAAACAAAACAGTTGAAACATAAGACAAGCAGAGAATAACATGCCAGAGCCTCCTTAAAGCATGGATAAATTATGCAATAATGATTAGGGATAACTACTGGAATCCATGGATAATTTAGAAAAAAGACAAAGCCATAAAAGCTTGATAAAGTCTCCTCGTATGGACATTACATTAAAAGTGCACTAAGCTCAAACAAAAGTTAATATATTATCGGTCTTGCATTTTAGTATCCTCAGACCACAAAGTGCCATTTGTTTGTTGCTCAGCCTGAGGATCAGAACCTACAGTCTCCTGGTGTCATAAAAAAGTTTGAAAGACAAACTTTGGAAATGACACTGTGGGTCCAAATAAATGTGCAGAAAATGTATTGAAATGATTGTTATAATTTATCACGACGCTGAAGAATATGTGCCCTAGAATATTTTTGAAATGAGGGCCATCATTAATCAATCTAAGCTCTACTCATCCTTATAGTTTTATTAATGACCAAGGCACAGTGGTGTGTCTGTCTCACACTCACTCAAATATTTCCATCTGCGCCAGAGTAATGTGCCAACGTAGCTCAGACTGCGCTGTCCCTGCACTGTGGAAATCCAAGCAGAACCACAGGTAATAGTGCCACAGGAGACCATGCCAGCGGACCAGACAGACTAAGACTGTAATGGAAATAAGACTGTGATGAATGATTAATGAGAGAAAATAGTATTTGTCACGTCTTCAGGAGAGGTTATGAATACACAGTATGCCGGTAATAGTGGCAGGTTTTGTAGTCTTTCTGAAAGTAAGTGCAGGTAGCTTTGATCACACAGATTAGAGTTTTCCCCAGCTACTTAAAGGTCCACTTGTCTCCACGAACACATATTGCTTTGCTTTTTTTTATTGTATTAATATTGTGTTATCAGTATGACATTAAACGTATCTCTTTCCATAGGGACAAGCAGGTGACACCGTCAAGCCAGGTACAGGTCAGATCTGTGGAGAGGTGACCCTGCTCACACATGTTTTTCAATGTATTTTTGCGCAACAATAACACCTGAGTAATACGTTTAATGCCAAACTGTGGAATATTTCATGCAAAGCAAACGGTGGAGCGGACCCTCCACCAGCAACGTTAGTGCGCCTTTAAATGCTTAAATATAAATATGCATATAAAGTATTGTGAACAGTTCTGTATGTAATAATACATTATTTCTTGTCAATCCAAAAGCAAGAGCCGAAAGCAGCACTCTGGTTGGCTCTGAAAAAAGCTCTTTTAAAACGTGCCTAAAAGGAATGCATGTGGATATTAACGATGTGCCAAATGGGTTGTGAGAGCGAAGATCTAGTTCTAGTTTAAATATACTTCCTCCTTTCGTGGTGTGAAAATGGAGTACCCCAGCTTTAACCTAGCACATTTTGAACATTAAGAAAAAAATGAGGTGGCTTCAGTGAAGACTTTTGTGATTATGTAAATGTTTTGGGAGAACTAATTAGTATTGGTTTGAGAACAAACAGATGTGTCTTATCAGACTGTGACACAACATACACATCCTCAATCACTCTGAGCCTGCAGCCAAAATCATTATGTTGGATAAATCTGACATGGCTGAGAGCTTTGATTCAGATGTTAGTTTGAGCTGTAGAACATATAAAATACATATGACAACAGTTTACAAATACAACGTGTCAATGTAGTCGCTCACACCAGTCCTATTTCTCTTATTCTATAATCACTCTTCATGTAGAGCAGAAACCACAACCTCCTCGCTGAGAGTGTGTGTAGATAAAACTATATTCTTAATATTGAATTAATGATAGATAAGTAATATAAATAATAATAATCATATAATAATAATATGAATTAATAAATAATTAAAATAATAATAATAACAAAAACATCAACACATAACACAGAGATGGAACAACAAAACAACTGTAGCTGGTATTGATTTTTTCTAGACAATGCTTGGTAGCATGTACTGTTTGTAACTGAGAAGGGTTCATTCTTTGTCATCCAAAAGTAGATTCCAAATGTGTTCCTTTATTGTTTTCATTGCAGGAAACAGTCGGACAATCCCAAAACATATGATAATGATTCAATTCAACTATTAGATTGTGACAAATACTAGATATAGTTTGTTGAGAACAGTGGAAGGCTGGTGCTGGGTGCACATGTAGTTTTAGGTGTATTTTAAAGATGAAAGCCAGAGTGAAGTGTGTGGTGCCCTTGAGCAGACCTATCTAAGAGTACGTCTGACAGAATAATAACATTTATTATGGGACTACTGCATAAACTGCACACACTGTACCTGTGTTGAAATGGTGAACAGATGTTTAGGTTGTTTAGCAACTCACAGAGAAAATATATTCCCAAATGACACATATTAAGTGCTGCTCTCAAGCCAGAAGGCTGACCATGTTGGAGCTCTAATTAGTTTCCAAATCCCCAGACACAGTGGGAGGCAACATTAACATTGACTGGGTACTTGGCTCAACCCAACATACTAATGCTAACTCTGCAGGGCCATTCTGTTTGATGCACTTTATATTTCTCAATTTGCCTTGAATATATATATGATTTTTGTTTGATGTATATATTTTTTAGGTGTTTAAACCTTTTGCTATAATGACATTTAATTTGAGTTAAACAATTTGTGCATGTTGTGTTACAGAGTGACCACATGTGCACTTAATTTGAGCAATTTGAGGACTGGAACAGCCTTGGACAAAAGGTTGGTGAAAAGTGTTTTACTTCAAACATTTAGACAACTTTACAGTCTGCATAAAAATAATCCTGTACTTCTGGTTGCAAATGTACTAAACTATTAAGGCAGTGTTCCCTTTTCAGTTTTGTTCTTTTCTTTCCAACTGCGGTTCAAAATGATGGCTGAGAAAAAGGGAAAGCACACAATTTACTATATTTAAACAAGGCACACTTTGACTCACCAACTCTTTGTGTGCGTGTGTGTGTGCATGGGCATATGTGTGTGTGTGTGTGCGCACGTGCGTGTGTGTGTGTGTGTGTGTGTGTGTGTGTGTGTGGTTTAGGGTAACAACATGCTGTATCTGTACATGACACAAGACACTGGTATGTGAGAATCAGTGAAGCAGATGAAATGTGACTATTACATACTAAACTAAACCTGTCAATATACTGTCAAGTTTAAAAGGAGGTTTATGTAAGATTCAGAATACTCATACTAGTAGTGGTGAGATGTAGTTGTAGAGCATAAAACCATGAGTGTGGCCATATGAATTCAAACGCAGACCAGAAATACTGTATGTGTAAGATAGTCTGCAGATGATTTGTTTTTCTGTATGAGAAATAATACATAGTTTTCACACAATCAGACCAGTTCCCCTGCAGTTTAAGATGATGGATTCTACCCTCTAGTGGTAATTCAAGGAAGTGTAGTGTTGCGGACACATACCCTGCTTGTCTCCAGGTGTTGAGTGCAATGCCTCTCTGGTTCAGCAGGTTGTGGCTCATGTCCAATGCTCTTAGATGGACGCAGCCTCGCAGAGCCTCCTCGCTCATCTCTTCAATGAGGTTTTCACTGATCTCCAACTCCTAAATAATAAACAAAACAAAACTCACAACTTTTAGTCTGTTCCGATTTTGAAATAAATGTGTGTTGATTTTTTTTTTGCCTGTTACCTGCAGAGTGCGTGGAAGGCCCAGAGGGAAGGACCGAAAGCGGTTATTATCGAGCTGAAGATGCAGGAGGTTCTCCAAAGGTTTGAAAGCCTGAGGTGAGATTAAGCCCTCATGAAGGAAGTTCTTCTCCATTTCAAGACTCACAAGGTTTGTCAGCCCTGAAATTGGACATGTTGTTAAGGGTTCAATAAATGGATGCACATCAATAAAAAAGATTATGTGAATTATATTTTGGTGATCTGGTGCACAGGCCAAACATTAATCTGCCAATAAAAAGCCAAAAGGAAAGAGTTGTATTAAAGGTATGTATAAGAGGTGGGAGATATATCGGGGGGGAAAAATATAATATTGCAATTGCTGTTTGGAGATCTGCAAAACTGGAATATTGAACATCAACCAAGGTACAATTTATAGGCCAATTTTAGCACATTTATGAAGAATTGTTAAAAGATTGTCTGAGCATTCTTACAGCGAGAAAGGTTAGCATGGAGCTGTAATAGAGTTCATGATAGTAAAACATTTTTTTTAAATCTTTATTTGGGAATATTTCGTACCTCTAAAACTGTGAGAGGTGATTGTACTGAGTCTGTTGTTGTTGATAGATAACATTTCCAAAGACAGTGGCAGCGCTGGTATTGTGGTGAGCAGGTTATTGTCCAAGTTTAACATCTTTAGAAGGGTCAAATTCTGTCAAATAGATTCAGAGAGAGGAAAAACAGTTGGTTATAAAATAGACTTAATGCATATGTGTCTCTAAGTCCATAATTGGCGTCCTGAGTTCACCAAAGCACACCAAAATGAGATAATCTCTCCCACGTCATCCATCCTGTATTTTTGTCACAGTGGTTTCTGTGTGTGTCAAGGAAAAGCGTTGGACTCATGCTTCTTTTTTTTTTTACTCTGTTATTATAGCAGTTTGTGTAAATTGAATGTGAATATTTTTAAGTTAAGATTTTTCCCATGAATTGCTATAGGAATTTTGCAATTTTTATAGAGCTATTAAAATGTGGCATGGCAGATGACTGGTCACTGTGGCTTGTGGTCATTCAAATAATATGTATTTAGATAAGCTAATGCAGATCTAAACACTCCTAAATTACCAAAATGATATTGTATAATACTGTTTTTTTGTTTTATTTTAGCCTCCAGAGGGCTGTGGTATAATACTTTTTCTTAAGTTTTCATACTGGTGGGACTTCCATTACTCACAGAAAGGGGGCGCTGGCTCAGTGCCTCATCCACTAGTTCGTTTTTGCTCAGGTCCAGGGTATTCAGGTTTGTCAGGCCAGAGAAATCTTTTGGAAGTACGTTTTTGAGTCTGTTACCTTAAAAAGACAACAACAAAACACACAGCTTAGTAAAGGAATGGAATATTTCATTTTGTTGAATCCACGTACGTACTATGATGAGTATAATTAATAACACTTAGAATTAGATCATCTCAACACTAACGTCACCTTTGCAACTAGAACCTTAAATGTGAAATGTTTACATCACAAGAAACTCCAGGGTCCTCGTAGGAGACTTTTCTGCACAAACCTGTCATGTCCATTTTGGTGATGTCCTTGTTGTTGATGGTTGGCAGCTGAGTCAGGCCCAGGCCTCTGCAGCTGAGCGCTCCTTCAGCAACAACACAGTCTGCTGGCTGCTGGGACTGTCCCAAACTGCTGTTGTGGCTCTCTGTTTGGTTATTGGGGACCTCGGTAGGTTCTTCCTCCTCTTCTACTTCTTCCTCCTCTTCTTCTTCCTCCTCTTCCTCTTCTTCTTCCTCCTCTTCTTCCTCCTCTTCCTCCTTGGTAACACAGAAATACACACAATGATATTAATGGTCACTTGTAGCAAATACATTTTACATATGAAAAACAAAAAACCTCTTCTTCCTCCTCCTCATCATCCTCCTCCTCCTCATCATCATCATCATCGTCCTCCTCCTCATCATCGTCGTCCTCCTCTTCCTCCTCTACCTTTGCTTTGTTGTTGTCCATAAGACGTTGTTTTTCAGTGAACAGGTCTTTCAGTGCCGACATGAAGCTGCTGCTGGTGTTTTCTGGCTTGCTTCTCCATCCCTTCAGAGGTTGCGTTAGGCCCAACTGCACACAATGAGGAAAGAGCCACAAAACTGTAAACCATCACGTAGAGAAGGCTATAAGTAAATGTTGTTTTTTTGGGGGGGTGAGCATTCGTACAATTCGATATGCAGTGGATGCCACAGTCGGCACATGTTTTCTGCCCCAGACGCCTCTCTTACTTCTGATGAGCTCACTGAAGTTCGGTCCCCAAGGATGATTATTTAGGTCCATTTGGAAACCCTTGTCTTTATGTGTATAGAAAACAAAATTGGTTAATAAAGCAATGACAATATTATGAATCATTTGTTACACTTGCTTAAATGATTTATTAAAAGTAAACATTAATCAGTCATGTTACAGTATTAATACAATGGTGTGTGTCACTAAAGTCAAGAAGAAACAATCATTCTTACCTTCTGTACCATTTGTCTCCAAAACATAGGCAGCCAGCGCTCTTATTTTGCCCTCGTTTATATGAATGGATGTTTTTTCCAATTCATTCGACTCATGTGATGCGTCACGGTCAGACCAAATGTCAAAAGCTTGTCCTCTCAAAATCCAACAACTTACTGCAATGGCAATAATCCACATTGCTTCTATCGGCAGAAAAAATTTGAGTGCAACTGAATATAATTAAAATAAGTGAATCCCCATAGATATATCCTATATGCTGCGAGATAAAACTGACTTGTGGTGCACTTGCTTCGTCTGCCGAGGTGAAAGGAGACAGGACAAGACGTGGGAATGGAATATCGAGGAGGCGGAGGTGTAAAAAAAATAAACTCTCACGTTGGTAATAAAGGCCTTGGTAACCTGCGTCTGCCCTGCCCTGCCCCCTGTCCTTCCCCGTGCACTTGCATTCTTTCATACCTGTAAATGCTGACGGACAGTCAATTACAAGGTTGTTCTAAAGGTCAGCCCAGAGTCCAGCATGTTTGGCCAAAGTCCAGTGACATCTATGTATCAAATTAAATATAACAGCTGAAGACATGGTGTCTGGATACACAACCTGCCTCACACTCAGCGAAGACACATGTAACCTACACGAGCTGTACATGGACCTCCAGTGCCAAACAGGACAGGTGCCTCACGCAGGCCAGTGTGGAGACGGCTGGGCTTTTCACTGAGGAGTGAAATCTGCACATATTTGTTCTGTAACCACACAAAATCTGTCAACCTGTCATATGTAAGGTTTTAGAAAACGTCAATATACAGGAGTATTTTTTTTTTTAGGTCACCACTGAAGAGAATGAGGACATATTTAGAGCAATTGGGTTCATAAACACATTCCTCCTCCCTCCAATACAAGATAGGTATTAAATAAAACACAGAAGGTTGAGGGATTATTTTATTAACACCACAGATGGATTTGAAATATGTTGCTTTGGAATGTATAGGCATTTTTTTCAGTCCATTGGTTATGTAATTGCAACAATTAAAAGAGGCACACAACTGAATGTTTCGATGACAGTATTAGAACTATAAACTACAGTGATTAAGACTGGAGGAATGCAGCAGTTCTAAAGTGGCTACCAGGTTTCTCTTGACAAAGCTGTAACACTACAAATGTTATGTTCAAAAAAAAGTAATGTTTATAGTCTGATTTCGGCATTAACAAAAACGGGAATGGAAGCCATTAACCAGATATAAAATGAGCTTTAATTTGCAAAGGTCTGACGCACTGCATTAACAATGTGTTTGGCACTAATGCCATAAAGGTCCAGGAGCTCCTGAGGTTTTCCACTGCGTGGCACACCAGTCACTGCCAACCGGGTAACAACAATACCAGGTTCAGTGGCAACAGCAGACAAAACCGCTTCTCCAAGGCCACCTGGAAACAAGACAAATACACAAATTACATAATACAAACAGTTCTGATCTCCCATTAAAACTGCACATAAATGCTTAAGTAAGCCTGGTGTCCATGTACAATTATTTTGTCTTGACGTACAGATGTCACACTATAAGATATGGGGAATTCGTAAGAGTGACTCAAAAAGAAATGGGGACAGAGCACTCGTTTTGACTGGTCACCTACTTATAGATTGATCATAATCGCAGCAAGGAGGTCTCACTCTGCGATTAAGATTTCAAAATATCAATTGCAGCTTTTGACTTTGTACGCAAGACTGTTTCAGTTGTTTCTTTAACCCAGTCTCAAAGACCTACAACCTACTATTAGAGTCCCGACTCAAGACATTTTCCCAAAGATCGTTAAATCTTTCATAGCATACGACCAAAATCGTATGACTTCTTACCCTCTTTGTAGTGGTCTTCAACAGTAATTATGTGCCCTCCTGTTGCTCTGGCACTGGACACTATTGTGGCAGCATCCAGGGGTTTGATGGTGAATGGGTCAATTACACGGATATTCTTCCCTGTAAACATGGGGGGGTGAGCGTGAGCCACCACAAAGTCAACTTTTTCATGCATATATCCACTAGAGGGCAGTAAGAGTCTACCTTCGCTGGCCAGGATGTCTGCAGCAGCCAGCGCTTCATGGAGTGTAACCCCAGCTCCAATCACCGTAACCCGATCACTGTCAGACTGCCTTACCACCTGAGATAAAGCGCAAACATTATTCAGGAGTTTTTGCTTTTATAAACTTGCATACATCTTTTAACACTCAAAAATATACCTTTGCAACTCCCACTTCCAACTTTTCATCTGGAGAGTAAACAACAGCGGTGTCTGGTCTGCTAGTACGAATGAAGCAAATGCCCTGAGAAGCAAAAAAGATAAAATATATATTTTTTTTAAAAACCACAATATCTCAATTCTAATTAACAAAAACCTTTGTGTTCGCTGCGAGTTCCACTGCTCTCTCTGTGGACACTCCGTCACTGGGGTAGAACACGGTACATGTTGGGATTGCCCTGAACATGGCCAAGTCTTCAAGCGCCATTTGAGAAGGACCATCCTCACCTAAAAAGGAAAAGTTTAGCACATATAGTTGCTAACAATTGGATGATTTTTGACCATCATACCAATAGAGACTCCGCAGTGAGAGCCCACCAGGTTCACATTTGTCTGTGATATGGCACCCATTCGAATCTGGTCATAAGCTCTGGACAGAAACGCTGCAAACGTGCTTGCAAATGCAACGGTGCGGTCTCGCGTGGCACAGCCAATGGCCACTCCCACCTGAAGCAAGAAAAATTTAAAACCTTGGCACAAAGTAACATTTTCTACAGGGTTCAAAAGTACACACCATGTTCTGCTCAGCGATGAAGCATTCAATGTAGCGATCGGGGAACGCCTTCTTGAAGGTTTCTGAGAAAGTTGAGTTTTTGGTATCACCATCCAGGGCCACAACTCTCTGGCTGGCCTGACCGAGTTTTGCCAGAGCAACCCCATAGGCACGTCTAGTGGACATCTTAAGACCAGAGTACACAAACAAGTAGAACAACACTCTTCATGAGCTTTACGCATCTGAGGATGGGGGGGGAAACAAAAACAGTACCTTTTCTCCTTTTTTGTAAGCTGGAGGTGAAGGCAGGGCAATTGGGCTAAGGTCCGCAGGAGCTGCATCATCAGCTGGTAACTGAGGGCAGAGGGTCTTGTTTGGGACCTGGATAAGAGCCTGAAGGTCCTTCAGGAGGTCATCAACACGATCTTTAGGGACTGGCTTTCCGTGCCAGCTATCCAGGTCTTCAATATCTAAAAAGACAACGTTGCAAGTTTAAAATGGTGAGTGTAGCATGTGCTTATACTTGGACAACATTTTTAAACTTCCAGAATTCAGTCACCATATTAAATTTTCACTCACACGCTCATTTTGAGCAACATGCTAAGATTAAAGTGGTCGCACTGTTGGTTTACCTAACCCAAGGGGTCCCCAAACTTTGTGATTTTTTTTTTTTAAATCAAAACAGCATAAAATCTGTAATATACATCTGGGACAGTAAAATGTTAAGAAAAAAGAATTACTTTCCAATCATACAGTTGTCACAAAATAATGGCCACAACTAAATGGGCTAATAAAAGTTTGAGCTTATCATCAACTCACTTTTAGCTCTAACTATTATAGGCGATAACCATGGTAACACTCAAGGGAGGGGCTTGAGACTTTCCCTTTTGCTCACGACCATCACTACCCATCTCCCCTCCTTCGAGCACAGACATTTTGCGGCTCCGCTATCGGTTTGCGCAGTGAGTTCAAGCGACGTGACAGCGGAGAGTTTCCACTGCCGCAGCTAAACTCACAAGGAAGCTACCAAAATGTAACTGAATCTTGCGGTTCCCTCGAGCTAGTGTGGCCGTGTGTCTCGAACAGGTCGCTCATCTTTTAGATACAAAAAAGGGACATACTTTTGAGTCCTTTTCCTTTGAAGGTCTTGGCTACAATACAAGTAGGTTTATCCTTCACTTGTTTAGCCTGCCAGAAAGCCTTGCACAGCTCCTCCACATCATGTCCATCCACTACATACGTGTTCCACCTACACAAAACAGACAATTAGCTGCAAAGTCAAATCAGCATTTACCTTGGTGCCAAAGCACATGAAAAAAAAATCTTGTGTTGGAGATTTTGGTTTTATAGTTAAATGCACAAACAAAGCAGGCAGGGATACACAATTGAAAAGACAGACCCAAAGGCTTCACAGCGCTTGCGGTACGTCTCCATGTCGTGTTGAAGAGGCGCAGGTTCACTTTGGCCCAGTCTGTTTACGTCCATTATAGCCACCAGGTTGTCCAGCTTGTAGTAAGACGCAAATGCCATGGCCTCCCATACAGAGCCCTCTGAACACTCGCCATCGCCCAGCATGCAGTACACACGGTAGCTACAAAAAGAAAACATTTTACAAGTCAGAGTTTCTAGAACGCATTAAAGAGATGCACGTAAAATTAAGTCAATAAACGTATCCAATTATGCAGTAGTAAAAGGGTTGCAACACATTAGCTTTCTAGTTTGCTGAAACCAGGGGGATTAATTTAAACTAAATGTTCTTCCTGAGTAGAGTTAGCAAATTGAGTTATTAATTTTACACTAATAGGCGCAGTACCAATTTTGATTTAGACAATAGACTAATTTTCAAAAACAAAATAATTTCTTCGTTACCATGTGGTAAGTTCTGATGGTGCTCAAGATCATTTAAAAAACAATTTTGACCTGTTTGGGATTTATTTTTGTATCGATACTTCAAGTGAGTATCTAGTTTTGATACTAGCTTTAAAAAGATAGATTTGTAACTTTTGACCATGCCATTTCTGATGCTATTGCCCTAAGACAGACGCACATAGTTAAAGATAGTGTGACACAGATAAATGCAAGTATGTGCGCGTTTAAGTCTGCAACGCTGCATGTTAAACTGCAAATCAAATTTAGTTATTTTTGAGAGCCATACCTGGACTTGTCAAAGTGTTTTCCAGTATAGGCCATACCACAAGCAGCTCCAAGGCCTTGCCCTAGAGAGCCAGTCGCCACATCCACAAAGGCCAGTTTCTAAAATGATTAAATAGTTAATTAAAAAAAAACACAGATGACCTCTATATATTAGTGTATCTATGAAAACAGCATAACACTTAAGCGCTCATTTTAAAAACGTACTGGTGTGGGATGGCCCTCCAAGTCACAGTCAATCTTACGGAGATTGAGAAGGTCTGCTTCCTTCACGTATCCGGCCTCAGCCCAGGCCGCATACAGGACCGGTGCAGCATGACCCTTTGGACAGAAAAGGGGACCCTCAATTTCTCCTTTGACAACCAGCACAGTGACATTAATCAGAATATGTACTAACTTTTGACAGTACAAAGCGGTCATTGCATTGGTTGCGGGGATCATCAGCTTTGTAGCGCATGGTGTGAAAAAACAGTACGGACATGAGCTCGGCAGCGCTGCAGCATGATGTAGGGTGACTAAGACAAAAAAATATATACACACACAATGATTACATATCTGGGTTTATCATGCAGTGGGCCAGAGACAAGACTGTTTGTCAATAGATTGTTAGTCTAAATGTCTATGTGCCCAGACCACAAAGTCAATAGTCAAACTTGTGCAAAGGTTAGTTGCTGCTCAATAGTCCCAGTATCGTAAGGAACAGGTTTAGTAACTCAACATTACCACATAGAACACATCAAGTTCCTTAAAATTAAAATGTGCTTTTATTTTCACATGCTAAACTTCAATATTTTTTTAGTAGTTACACCTCACACCCAATGCACGATTTACCAGTTGGACTTTGTTTAGAGATGTGCTGCTGTAAAAAAACAACAACATTAGTTTACAAAATATCCAGGGGAGGAAGAAACTAGGCGTGTACCACAACTCAAGGAAGTAAGAAACAGATAAGCATTGTTTGGGTCTTTGTAAAGAACACTAAACTATTGTTCGTTCATTCATTCATTCATCCATCATTTCGACGTATCTCCTGGTCTGTCTACAGTACAACTGGTCTGTATTACGCAGATTACCCAATCGGCACTTTTTGACACGTTCATGTTTCTTTCCAAAATGTAACAATACCCATTTTCACTTTAATCAACTTAACCCTTTCCCATGGAGTCTTTGTGACTATAAATGCAATCATTTCCTTCGGAGCTCAACAAGAGTAAAGCCACTGGGATGAATGATTAATAATTGCTCCAACACCCGGACTGAGTCACTTGACCAGCGTAGTATCCATGCAGTGCTGCTGCAGTTTAATCTAAAAGCACTGACCGGACCACGCGGGCAGGACAGGCATAGACATGTGATTTGTAGTAGCAATCAATTTCACACCAATATACAAAGAATGCTTAATTACAGAATACATTTCCATTTCATACCCCCCACTCCATCATAACATGCAGTCTATTCTATTGAGATCACTCTTGTTTATTCGTCTGACGCTTAATCCATTATTACGTTACCTGCAAATCAGGTTTTGAATACAACTTTCCGTACAGTCGCGTGTTTCATCGCGAGATTATCCGCAACACGTGCACTGTGGCCCGCAGGTGAAAGACTCTCCATTCAATTACAAGTGTAGTTTCCATTTTGATACCCTTTTAATGTCATAATTTGCTTTGCATGAATCTTTCGTCTATAGATGCTCATAACTGTTTACCCAGAATTGGAGGCGCATGTCGCTTTAATGGAGTTGATCCTGAGCTTGTTGGCGACGTCTTTCAGCCCCTGCAGAGTTTTCTCGTCGGGTTTGTGGTAGCTCGTCATGATGGTCGACAAACAGACGGAAGTGACTGAACACTGTACTTTAGCTTGTCCAAACGCACAAAAGCTTGACCGTGCTGCCGCGGTTGAAATGCTGCGCCACTACGCTGATGGCTACTGAGAGTTCAGCAGTGAAGGAGGGACAGGGATGAGGAAGAGGACTTATGTCTCCACGTAGCCACGCCCATCCGCGCGCCCACCAATGCGCATCATTGGAGGAGTGGAGAGGCGCACGTAACGCACGCGGCATGACCGACGTCTTGGTATCAAAATGAATGATGGGACTCACAAATTTAATACTGCATAATTAAAGCAAACAACGATAGGAAGGAAACTGTGGTCTGTTTTCAATGACATGGTCTACGGTTTACAAAGTGGACCTAAACCATTGACATATAGAAATAACCAATACTCACATAGACCCACTGTCATAAAATTCTACAGCTAATTGGCATTTATTGTTACCTGTTGTGATCGGGTTAGAGGTGTAAACGGATGCATAAGTAAATCGGTGTTGTTGTCACGGTCCCTTTAACAACTGTGATGGGCGGGAGCAAGGCATTTTGCTTTCTCATCCTTACTCAGGGAAATACAGTGTGACTGGAGAGGAAATATGTTTTAAATATAAGGCTACTCAAGTCATTCATGTAATAAAGTTCATTACTTGAGTGAACGCATTGCATTTAAAACGACCCTTTGCTTATAAGCTTAATAATTAACATTTTTGTGTTAGCAAAGCTTTGAATTGTCTAATGTTCAAAGGAATTGACACAAAGAATTTAAAAATGTGTTTTGTTCTTTATTGTAAATAAACACCAGCTAATGTGTCAAGATTTCCGTTGTAGTAACAAAAAATTTAAATCCTACTTCAGAGAAAATATTTCAGACACTTCCTTATTTCACACAGGCTACTCAACTGCTCATGGCTCAACTGTTTCCTCCTCATGAAGTTCCTGAAAGTACAGGATTGCATTAGAACACCTCAGAAGCAGTCATCTTAATTGTACCAACGTAGAAATAGGCCGATGGCATATACCTTTAAATTATCTTTGGCTTCAAGCCTTTCATCAAATGTAACAGGATCTTTATCAAGCCTCGCCAAATTTGGCAAGATCATGACTACATTTATACGGTACTCTGAGGATTCCACCAGAGGGTTTTCTGAAAGAATTAATATTTGTAGGGTTTTTGAGACGTGCTTCAGGCTCTGAATGACCGTCTCATCTTCAACCTTGTTGCCTCTACAAAAACAAAAAGTATTCAAGAAAGAAAAATATAATATTATTTTGTTATTCTTTGTTACTACCTGACATTGAGGTACTGAAGACATCTCATGTTAAAGTTAATCCCATCCAAAGTTTGTATTTGGTTTTCTCTCAGGTGTAGGGTTTTAAGTCGCTCTAACTTCTCCAATCCTTCCAAACGCTTAATAACATTTTGGGCCTTGACAAGAGATGAACAGAGAAGAATATAAATACATTTCCATCAAAAGTTGAGGTATCATACAACAATAAAGTATTTAGGCATTTACCAGGTATAAGTGATGCAAGTTTTGCAAATTAATTCCTTCAGTTGTCTCTAGCCGGTTTCCTCTCAGCTCTAGTGTAGCCAGATTGGCAAAACGTGCACTTTCAAGACATGACAGCTTTTCAATACTGTTACCTTCAAGACATCATCACACATAAAGTCACACATGACATGATATATGTAAACATGAAATAACTGCACTGACCTATGAGATTGAGGGTCTCTAAAGAAGAGGGCCCATCCAGGTCCTCTGTGTCTGTCAGTAAGTTTGCCGCCACATTGAGCCACTGGAGGTATGTGAGTTGACCAAAAGGCTGTTTCCTGAAAGACTGTATTTCATTACTGTCTACCTACAAAGCAAAGAGAATTGCTGGTGTCCTGTGATGACAGAAAAAGAAAATACTTAATGGCACAACTGAATACCTGCCTTAAGCCAAAGCAGTTGTGTCAGAGATGCCAAAGGAGAAAGGTCACTGAGATGGTTGTTTGACAAATCCAGGAAGCGTATGTGAATAAAGTTGCTGATTGCAGAGATGTCACTCAGACTCCTGCAGAAAATAAAACATTGTTGTGAAATTGTGCAACAAAGGAACAATGAAATTACCACATAAGTTATCCATGCAGTAGGCATACCTTTCTTTTAGGTCCAGTTTTATAAAAGCATGAGCTAATCCATTTCCAGTTTTGCCTATTAATGAAAGGCCCTCTTCTATGTGTTTTTGGGTTAAACACTGAATCAGATCCTATTAATCAAATCATAAGTGAAAACATATTTCTTTACACTAACAAAATATTGGTCAATTCACAAAAGATTCACAGAAAAGCTGATCTTAAATATAAAGTGTGAACATTTGTGCTCAGTTTCCCTCAGTTTGTCAATTTGGTGATGTTTATATTGGTACCTCCTGGTTGGGCAACAGAAGTACTATAGGTAGATGTAATTTCACAATCTTTACCTAGCAACCATTCATTCATTCATTCATTCATTTCCTACCACTTGTTCCTGTTATTTTGATGGATCTATGGTTAGGGGTCGCAGGTTAAATATTCATACAAATTACAAAATTGTTATGATTTGACAATACCCAGCACACATTACATAGTTGGCCCCATGTGGGGTCAATATGGGCTTACGTGGGCTTCCAATATGGCCCTTAGGTGGGTATGTCCATGGGTTCCATGTAGGTCCTACATGGGTTTGGCCATAATCTAAATAGGGTTTAAGTGGGCCCCATCTGGGAAATCCAGGTCAAACTCACTTTATACACTACTACAGTGGGGCCAAAGTTTGCAAACCCAAGTGGAGCACACATCCATTTTACCCACATATCCCGCTTACATCCCACATGGGGCCCAAGTGTGCAAACCAAAGTGGGACCCACATCCATTTTACCCATTTATATCACATGCGCACATACCCCGCTTACGTCCCACATGGGGCCCATACTGCACAACCCAAATGGGACCCAAGTTGGCAAACTCAAGTGGGGTCCACATACATTTGCCTAAAAGTAACCCATGTCCAAATACCCCACTTATGGCCCACATAGGGCCAAGCCCAATTGGGTCCCACTATTGGCTAACCCAAGTGGGGCCCGCTGAGGTTTACCCACTCACAACCCATGCACATGTGAAACCGACACTGGCCAGACAAAACCCATATGGGACACAAACAATGTTGACTGGCTAGTAATACCTGATAACACCTTTGTTTTGTTTAACTATTTAAACTGTCTAAACTGTCAGAAAATGTGTTGTGTTTTAATGGCGGTTATTAGCCAACTGAAAAGGTACATTTACCACCACCTTCTGTAGTTGTCTTCAAAGTATGTGTTTTATGCTATACCGTAAAAAAGGGAAGAAGAAAAAAAAGAGCAAGAGCAAGAGAGAAAGAGATTGCCTGTCAGAAACATTTATGTTGTTGTGTTGCGTTTAATGGCGGTTGGCAGCCGAAAAGTGAATTTACCGTCACCTACAGTAGTTATACTTCTTCAAAGTATGTGTTTTACGCCATACTGTAAAAAAGAAAAAAGGAGAAAAAGAGGGTAAACAATTGAAGAGAGAGATAAGAGGGAAAGAGAGAAGCCTTCCTCCATTTTCAATAGAACGTCGCTTGATGACATAGTACTCTTCAGTACTCACCTGTGATTTTCAAATTGTATTTTTTCTCCAAAATTTGCAATTTGACTGATGTGAAACTGATATTTACCACAGGTGCTATCCCACCAAACTAAGTACTAATTCGAAAAACACGAGGTCATGTCATATGCACTTTAAGATTTTAAGTAATTTTAAGGAATGGCCAGATTAAAATTGATCACTAATAGGCTAATGTTATACTAGATGCTGTGCAATGGCAAGAAGCCATTGCGAGTGACTGCGTAATGCATGGCCATATATTGTACAGTTGCCATGACGACGTTGTCACAACGTACCAAAATTCCGTCTCTAAATTTGACGACGGATCCCGAAAACACGAGGAATATCTACCGAGAAATATCGACAAAACTAACTTTAAATAACAAGAAATGTGAAGCGTGGCAAAAAAAAAACGGGTAAAACAGAAAACTACCCATTAGACAGTCACTCAAGAGCCTATGCCTGGTACCTTGCTCCTCTCTGTGGTCTTCTCTGGCCCATTCTCTGCATCGGACACATTTGCGTCTTCCTCCACATCTGACATGCTTGCACAGAAAGTGTCTGGCAGCAGACCCTAATACAGAGTCTCCTACACCGCAGACCTTAACCAGGAGGAACCTTCACGGACAGGTCCAGAAAAACACAGCTCACACGGAAGCACTTCAAAGTAAACACACTTCAAAGCAACTCTCACGGATGTATTAAATATATACGTAAATAAAAACACCACACGTAAAGAATAAAGTCTAAACACTGGCGGTAACGTAACACTACGGATATCAACCGCCATAAAACACCAAAGATGATAAAACACAAGGTAACCACACAAAGCAAATGTATGTAAATAAAAAAAACTTCACGCGATTATTTATACAAAAAATTAATAAATTGTGTTTTAGTTGTGAGAATCATTCCTCTAAGAGGTTAGTAAAAAATCTCAGTTCAAACACACTCAAAACATTCAAACTGAAGGAAAGACTGGCAGCTTATAGAAATGTTGATACTAAATGGTGAAAATTGTTTTAAAGAAATGCTTAAAATACAGGTTGCGTTGACGTCATCATTTCCGATGGAGGCTGGGACTTTGTAACCACATATTTCTTTTGCCAACAGTAAATTTCCCAAACGTCTGATTCACAAATGTTGAACTCTGGTTTTGGCTCCACAAATTTTGATCATCATAATTAGAATACAATAAACAGGATTACCTGACAAACTTGACAGAAAGATGAAACCATAACATTCTTGCACTACTACACTTGTTCATCTACACAACATCAACAGAAAACCATATAATTAGGAGGCACACTTGAGGACGAGGTTAGGAGGCACAGGTGAGGAGGATGAGGTTAGAATGAGGGAGGAGGCACAGGTGAGGAGGATGAAGGAGGCACGGGTGAGGAGGATGAGGGAGGAGGCACAGGTGAGGAGGATGAGAGTGTTTACATCCTGACTCTGAACTGAGGTGTGGGGTCGGGTTGGCAGTGGTGGCCACAGTGGGCGAGGGAGTGGTGGTCTCGAACCTTGAGTAAAATGTGTTGAGTTCGCTGTCGTCATGTATAAGAGTATGAACTGACTTCGTCTTGTGGTGCTGACTGGCAGTTTGTTACCCTAAGTACTAGCACCTTCACGAGAGCACTTTAAAATTACACGTGGCACTTTTGATTGCACACAGCACTTTTAAACATATTTTGCACATTAAAAAAAGCTACATTGCACATAATTGTTTTTTAAAAGTATTAAATTTGTTTCCTTTTTACCACTTTTTTAATCCTAGGCACAGTGGCACTTTAATTGGCAGCTGCTGGTCCCTGGAGGGAAAGGAAAACACATTAGTTTACCAATTACAATAAATTGTGTTTGTGCAATATCTGTTTGAGAATGTTTTAGTGTTGTGTGTTAGTGTATTTTAGTGAAGTGTTTTAGTGAATGCTGATTTTAGTATTTACTCGTGTTCTTGTGTCCAGGTGGCAAACGGGTCCCAAGAGGGCCGACTTCCCGTTTTTACAGTTCCAGGCCAGACCAAGTGAAGGAAATGTATAGGGGAAGCGGGATAGGCATTTTAATGGTTTATGGGTTTTAAGTTTTGATGTTTGAGTTTTTAGGGTTTTATATTTAATTGGGTTTTTGAAATAGTTGGTGGGTTTTTATTTTGTATAGTGGTTAGGATGTTTTTAAAGAGCTAATATGAATTGGTCATCCCTGCTTTGCCACAGTAGTTTTATCCAATTAGTGGAACCAGATAAAAAGAACCTCATTCCATCAGTCTGTGTTCTGCTGCTGAAGAGAAAACTGCTGCTCTTGATCTACTTTATGCACCAGTACTTTGTAAATAAGCTTTAATCAAAAAAGATGTGGCCCACATATTCTGTTTTGGGTCTGTTTTTAACCTTTTTACTGCTCTCCAAACCGCTCACGGCTAACCTACATCACATTTTAATAGAACTTTGTAAGGGATTGGCATATAGTCAATATGTACAACCCTGAAAGCCAGTACACTGCTAATTCTTGATTTGGAGTTTTGATGTGCTTGTGTAAACATACAGAGCTAAATTAGCTCCCACATTTATTACCATGCACGTGTGGTGCATGCAAAAATTTATGTGGGAGTTAATTTCACTGAATGTTCTTCTTTGACTATCTTTTACTGCTATTGTTTTTTTTTCCCACTGTAGCCCCTCGAGGGAACTGTTGTGATTTTGGGCATTACAAAAATAAATGTAATTGAATTTTATGGTCTTGCACGCTGCTTAGACTTTGGAAGTGCGTGTGTCTCTTCAGAAAAACGATTGAGTAAAGACACCCAGACACCAGTCAGTTTTAAGAAACTTGCAATTTTAGTGCACTTTATTACATGAGAACTCCAGAGAAAATCCACAATCAAATGTAAATGGTCTAAATAATTAGCTTTTATTGTATCAACTTTATTTCTGTATCAATGCACACACAAAGCATATTGAAGCAACATTATAGTCAGTCTATGCTACAATTCTACTTTCCTCGCAGGCCCTATTACAAATTTGTTGTGTAGTTTTTACACAATTCACATCATTCACTGAATGAATGGACATTTCATTACATAAAATCAACTGCATAGGAACAAACTGTATTAAATTAAACATTTAAGGTTGAGATAAAATGACACACAAAAAAAGAAGCATTTGAGGAAGAAAATGTGCAAAATGGTGTAACATTTCCACACAGCTGCAAGAAATGTTCAAGCAATCTAAACTTACTGAGGTAAATTGTAGCTATACATGTTGCAGTAATATCTGTTCATTTGATTAAAACTGCAAAATTCTGTGCAAGAAAAGGTAGTGGTGGGGATTAAGCCACTTGCATATTGTCCATGACATGCCATTTGTTTGCAAACCATTACACTTCTCTGGCACTAGAATGGGCTCCAGACCCCTTCCCTAATGAACACTTACATTGATATAATCGTTCTCTTCTTCAAGTCAGAGGGCTGGAATCCATCTGTTAATTTCTACAAAACATTAAGAGTAACATCAAGCAAGTGGAGAAATAGGTTAGTGTTCGCAACAACAACAAATTCTACAGGAGAAAACAGTGCCTTACTTCTTTGCCAGACATTAACTGTATTTGTTCCAGGTTTTGCTGAAAAAAATTAAACCATATATAGCTATATTTTGTACCATAGTTTTATTTCCCATAGGCAGAGGACAAATACACCTCTTACTTGAAAAAATACCCTTACCTTGTGAAGTTCAGAGAGCTGCTGGTGCCTGATGAGGGCTTCTTTGCTTGGAAACTGCCGCCGACAAAGTAAACATGCCAATTTAGACCAGTCAGTCATTCTACCTTCTCTCTCATCTTTGGATCCTTCTTCTTCATCACTGTCAGCCTCTCCATCGTACGCTGGCACAAGACCAAGCTGTTGAACTGGTAAACTCTGTAAAACAAAAATACATATACATTAAACATATGCATGCACATATATACACACACACACTATATATATATATATAATATATATATATATAATATATATATATATATATATAATATATATATAGATATAATATATATAGATATAATATATATAATATATATTATATATATATATATATTACTATATTATATATATATATATAATATATATATAATAATATATATATAATATATATATATATATATATATATATATATATATATATATATATATATATATATATATTATATATGTAAAAAAAAAATAAACATTAATAATAATAATCAACTAGGCTAATTTATATGAAAGAGTCCTTACCATGGTCGTTTGCCTCATCTGGTCCAGATTTATCTGAGGCCGTTCTAACAGCGCCCCCTGCAGGAATTATAGAAACGTTCATTTAAAAGCAGAACCAATACTAAATGCAAACGACCACTTTCGATGTGTACCTTCTTCTCCAGAACAGCATATCCAGCATCAGCACTTGCAGATTCCTTGAAGTCTTCTAAACGGCCTCTTGTCTGCCCTGGGCCCAGCGCGAGAGCCAGAAGAAGAGCGCATGTTCTCTTGTGCCTGTTCAGACTTTTAGCCCAGCGTTCCATATCCTTAGCAATCTAACAAAAACATACACATGCAAATTTTAATCGACCAATCCAAAGTGTACATTTTGTTTCATAAAAAGATTGAGAAAAAAAAAAAAACATATTACAATGAACAACTTGTGTGCATAGACTACCTGTTGTGCAGTTTTACTCTTATTTTTTTCCTTTTTGTCCTTTGACTCGGTGTTAACATTGCCCATGTTTGGCTGGCCATCTGCAGGAATGTATGAATGCTTTTCTCCATCCCAGTACATATACTGCTGAGTGTGAGGATTGTAGTAATACTAAAAAAAAAATATAACATGTCAAATGTTAGAAATGTCAGAACATGATTGTATGAACAATAAAGTTGTTTTTTAAGCATATTTACCTGTGAATTTGAATCATAGTATAGTCCTGTGAGAGGGTCATAATAGTACCCAGAGCTCTCGTCATACTGGTAGGTTGACATGTTTGGGACAGCTGTTTTAGATAATACAGCATATGATCAGAAATGGTTACGGTCATAACTGTACTACATATTTGTTGTTCTAAAGATTCTTCTCCCCACTTTAAGTACCACAAGACTAATATTAATGCCAAGTACATGTTAAGTACAAGTTAGTGGTAATTTTAGTATTAAAGAGAGTGACCCTCACGGTATTGTTTAAGCTCATGTTCAGTCCCTGGAATGGCTGGGTGACTTGAAACAGTTGTTCCCACATTCTCAACCTGTAAACAATCAAAAGTAAATAAAGTAATTACAAATTACAAAATGGAACAGTTCAGTTGGGTTCAGACAAAACCTGGGTGGTTGGTGTGGAGGAGATGGAAGCACCCTGTGTGTGAATCAAAGGCTGGTGTACAGCTCCCTCTGGCGTCACTGCATCTAAGCATGAACAAAATAATTAACATCAACAATATAGTATTAATAAGAATAAAAAACAAAAAGTTGTGCACATTTATAACATACTGCATTACCAACTGTGTAGTCTCCTGTTGTTTTGGTTTGAGGGGCTGTAAACCCAGTAATGCTATCGGACACACAGAACGCTTCCTGGTTATATGTCACTGCTGCAGCCTGTTGAAACACCGCTCCGCTCGAAGTGCCACCAGGAGCATTTTGAGCACTCTGAAAATATTTCACCCATGTATCATTAACCAAATAATTAAAACGTAAATAAAATTATGTATCATGTCATACTTGTGTCACAGCCCACTGAGCAGCAGCTATGGCTGTACTAGCCACAGTTGCAGCGCTCACTTTGCTACCATCCGTGACAAAAACATCACTAAAACACAAAAAGGTCATGTGTAAACTACAGGCCAACATTAAAGTGTACTTTGTTCCCATAAAGAAATGTTTCCTCTGCATTTGGGCAACCTGTCAGGTCGGGGACCACTGGTGGGGGGACCCATCACCAAATGTAAAGTCAAGTAAAGGTTGTCTTGACCAAACCAATGATTATTAGCCTATTTTTCCTGTTTTAGGTGGATGGGGGAAACAACGGTACACAAAGGAAACCAACCCAGGCACATGCTAACTCCACACCAAAAGACCCCAACCAGCCCAGGAATCAAACATGGGCACATACATTTTATTGTTTATGCACCGCTAGACATGTATAAAAAAGGGAATTAAACAACAATAACAATTAAACGTAATCTGCTTGATTTGTGTTATACCAGCCTACCTATAGAAATGTGCATTGATAAAAGTTATGGAATATATTTTTTACCGTTTGGACCCTTTGGCAAACTCCACCACAATGGCCTTGCCATCAATAGAAAGAGATGGTCGCTGAGTCTGTAAAATCTGCAGTAACTGTGAAGCCTCCTAAATACATATTTACACATTTACACCATGTTTTCACAGTAACATGCCCAATATCCCGTTGTAAATAAAATAATTCCTACCACTATAGTTGACAGCTGAAGGAAGGCAAAACCTCTATTGAGATTGGTGTGCTTATCCTTGATCAAACGCACATTAGAAGGTGAAAGAGTTGCAAAAGGAGATAAAGCAGACAAGATTGCATCAACTGAAGTATGGGGTCCAAGGTTTCGGAGGATCAGTGCTGGGGAAACAGAGAATAATTGTTAAGAAACTTATCACAATAAAATATATGAATTTAAGAACACATTACTTTCTTACTATCATTGGCAGTATCCGTTTGATGTTGTGTAGCCTGCCCTTGTGCAACAGAAAGGTCTGAGGTCTGGTAATGCACAGGCAAGGGCAGCAAAGCTTGGACCCTATCATTTTGCAGTCCAACAACCACGTCCTGCTGTAACTGGGGCAGCTTCAGCTCCGCCTCTGCAACAATGTGACCAGCTGTTATTTTGAGGCATCAAATTAGAAAATAAAACAGAGACACTTATTAAACACCTGTTTTAGGAGCGCAACATTTGAAGCACTTCTCCCTCCGTTTAAAGTTTTGCACACCACACTGTCAAATTAAGTACAAATGTAAATTGCCTGAACAAACATTATTCACATAAGTATTGGGACTATAAAACATTAGACAATAGACAGAACCTTATTGCAAAGCCAGTCTTCATTGGCACGTGGCTTTGGATCGCTGTAGTGCATGGACACTCTCTGGCCCAGTATCAACAGCATTCCCTGCAAGAAAAAGCAACAGAAGAAAAGCATCAAATGTATTATGTGTGTCAATACAACTGAACAGGCGAGAGAGACCTCATCTCAGAAAGATGACAGAGTGAGAAAGAAGGAATAGCGCATGGCAGGTGTGAAGTCGACAAAATGAGGAAAAAACAAACAATAGAACGTCTTCCTTCAGCTTTCAGCTTCCTTCCTTCACACTGTAATTATGTGTTTATTTACTGTAAAGAACAACAACTTTTTTTTAAAGGTGTGTCAGACCTACTTTGGAAAGAATCCATTTATCATTTCGCGACGCGGGTCATAAATTCCTAAAAGAAATGTACTGGTGATGCAAATATTGAAGATTTATAAAGAACATTGCGCTATCAGTCAACTCCTTAGCTCTTCAAGTCGCCAGAGAAAGTAAAGTAGTGACAAATAAACCAAACTGTTATCAAAAAATACAAAATTATTTTGTTATTTGACTTTGACGAGGAGTTTTTAGTGTCAGTTTGGACTAGAAGTCAATCAATGAAACATGATCTCTAACAAACAACTAGATTGCGCTACCTACCTCACTTCTCAGAGAAGTGTTTTGCCTCTCACCAGTGTATCTCAAAGGTTAGGGTTACTATATGTGAGTGTCTGAGTATGAGAGTGACCTGGTTGGTCTCCATCCAGCGGGTGGCCTCCTGTATGAGATTAAACTCGACGAAGGCGAATCCTCTGCTCTGACCTGGACACCGCCCAGCGCCATGGTCACCAAATGACAACAACATAACAACAACGCAGTGCAGTTAGTGCCTCTGGTACAGCCTGGGATCATGACCCTGTGTCAGCACTCAAACATAACATCGCATCCTCTGCTACTTTTATAAATATGAAATTACCTCCAACTGAGAAGAGTCTGAGGATGTAATGCCATGAATTTAAACAGGGTCATGGAAAGGGGAGAAAAAGAAACCTCACTCCAGTTTCAGTGTGGGCCCGTTAAGCCTCACTCAGACTGCACGCGGTGCAAATGCCACTGCTGCGTTAGACTAGTATTCTGGCGGAGTGCAACTCACAAGAGCAGAGCGGAGCTACGTCTTGCCGTCAAAAGCTTTGAAAGCACTCGCGAGACCACATGTCCATGCGATGAGGTGTCTGGTGAAAATGGAGTTCCAACGGAATTCATCTGGGGCACCGTGGCACTTTTGCCTCCTCCTCAACAGATCTCTGAGGGTGGTCTGAGCTTCTCTCAATACTTTTAATGCATTGGAACTATTGCAGATTCTGCACTGCAGTTGCTCTGTGTGCAGTCTGAGCCAGGGGGCATTGACTTTAAATGAAGCACACAATAATGTATAACCATAAATGCTAACCCTTACAACTTTTTCAGCTTGTTTTAAATGTTTTGTTTCAGATATAAAGTAAAGGGCAATTTTCTAGAGGTTTGTGAGCCTGCAGTCTAGTATTAATGATCGTCACTTGTAACAGATACAATGTACAATTCTGGGTACTGTACTGCTGGTATGTTTTATCCTAGATAAAAACAGCATTTTGTTAAAAATATGTCACATGTAATCCAGTCACAATAGTTAATTGTATGTTGAAAATTGAGAGTTTTCATGAACCATTATCACCTTTTATAAAATATATAATATCATATAAATATAAATGACACATTATCACTCCATGTATTATCAATACAAGCGAAAGAAAGGGAGTAAGACTAAGTCTCACCTGATGTCTTGTTTCTCATGAGGCGGACCTCTTTTGGCTGAATCCCCTGTTCCTGCAGCTGTGCTCGGATCTATGAATAAACAAAAACATAAATATCATGCACTTGTTGAATATCAAGTGAATTACTTTTAAAAAATGCATTGAACTATGAAAGGAGCCTCTACATTGACCAGTTACCTCTATGGTGGTAGCATTGGGTGGGAGCATACGAAGCATTACGATGTGGCTAGGTTTCTGATTGTAGTCGAAGTCTGTGCGATAGTCCTGGTCCCTCGTTTCCTCCAAGGAAGTGCAATACTCATCTACCTCATCTTGAACACTCTGCAGATTTAGTTATAATCTTTAGTTTAATTATAATCACATTTTGTTTGCTTTTGTATACATGAGGAATATGTCTAACCTTCCTCTTTTCACCTCTGAGAGGGAACCCGTCACCCCCACATTGCCTTGCTGCACTATAAGGCATCCGCTTGAGTCCATGACCCAAGAGTTCATCCTCAAAGCCAAAGCAAGGACGCTCAGACGTCATTTGTGAAGTTTCCCCATCTCGTTTTATTGAAATGCATGGATGAAACGCTCTCATATCCTGGAAACAACCTTGTGCGAAGTTGCACACATCCACAATAGGTGGTTGCCTTTCAAAGCTCAAAGATCTGACTTCCACATCCGTGTTGTCGAAGCCCACCTCTCCATCCCCTTGTCCTCTGTAGTCTTGGTCTTGTAAATTGTGACTTTTGGGCGCATGATTGTAGCGCCCCGCTCGATCACCACGCCCTCCCCTGGACACAGACACACTGTGAAGTACCTGGACCCTGTGGTTCTTTGTACATTATATAATGCTTCATTACCTTCGCTCAGAGTCCATATTGTGGACCAGACTCGTCCTAGGTCTGCGCCATGTGTCACGGTAATGACTCTGTAACCACACAGTATCACATACTACATGTGAATAGGTCATGACACAAGTACAAGCGTAAACATGGGGAAGTTGCGGAATGGATTTGATTTGAATACCAAATGTGATCATTAATACCCGGTGTCTTGTCTGTCATTATTGACAAAGCAGACAAAGAGACAGCGCATCCACCTCAAGCTCTCAAGCTAACCGTTTTATTTGTCGCAGTAAAGTAGCATTGTTAGCAGGGAAGCTAACTGAGACTAGCTCAGCTCCGTCTCGACTGGCTACAGATGTAGCTGTAAACTAAACACACAGATCCGGACCACTTACCACTGTTACACCTCACATGGGCAAATCTTTACACTTGCTGCTGTATTCATCAGTCTGAACAAAACACTGCCTCCCTTTCCCAGTAAAGGCTAAAATGGCCACAGCATGACATTTGAGTGGGCAGGAACACTTCTTGATCCCGGTGTCTCATTGGTAGTTTTGGTTGTTAGGAGTTAGTATTTGTAAATATATATGAAACTACTTAAAAACGCTTACAGCATTGTATGACTTAAAAATGTATTTTTCCATTAAATTTTAATCATTTGGACTTTATTAAAAAGAGAAGAGGGAAAGATAGGCTAGAAGAAAAGTCGCAGTACAAAAAATAAAGGCCAACCCCAATCAATTTTAGTCATACACAAAACCAGACAGGATATTGTATACTTACACTCAAAGCTTGAAGTTTAATTAGCAATTTTTAATAGGCTATTAAGGTTACATGTAATCATTTAGAAGACACAAAATGATCATAACAGCAGGATTTGTTAAAAGGATTAAATTATGCTAAGATTACAAACATCAACCATAGAAAGTGATAAATACACAATTATTAAAGGGACAATGGAAATTGAATAAAAGGCAGGTTTTGAAACACAGAGGTCCTTACAAGGCCTAGTAAAATATTCCATACAGAATTATAAGATATGCCTGTTAAAAGGAATATTCATTTTATCAACTACATCACTTATGGTCTTACACATTTACACAACCAATCACTTGTATGCTCAAAAGATCCTCAAAACGTATCAAACCTGACAGTGCCTCTGGCCATTCAGTAAAATGTATGTTCATCACTGAGTAGACTGTAAAGCCATGACAGTTCTGACCTCAAACAGAGGCGATATGGGGAACTTTGGGATGGACACAGGCAGTGCCAAAGGCTTCCATGCATACGGAACATGGACAATTTGTTAATATACACAGATATCAACTCACATTCACTGCATGCTGACCAGCACCAGAAAAAACAATCATACAACACCCACTCGCCTATTATAAGTATATGTAATTGTTTCAACATGGGAAAAAACATCTCATACAATCCACTTATGGGACACTGCGCCTGAGTCAGAACATGGACCCGTGGGAGCCAAGCCAATGACGAGGAGAAAGCACTCGTATAACTTTCATAGACATTGAAGAGAAAAAAAATTGCCCACATGTAATCATGAGTCCCTAACATTAACTTTCTGACACTGCACTCAAGGCACTACATATAGGCGACATTGTGTAAGATACACTTATTGAGTTATTAATCCCCTTTATTTTCTGTTTAGGTCCCCAAATCTTGGCCTGGTGAGGACCGTTACTCTTCATTCCCATCATGGCACACATAAACCCTTATTTGTATCAACTTCTAATCACCCACTACCAACTTGTCTCACAGATGCAGAGATCTACAAGTTTTGGTAGAGGCAAATTGGCACAAAATTGATCAATCTATTATAAGCCATGATGTATATGCTTAAATCATTTAAAACCTGCACGAACATTCTGAGGTTAACTGGGTGATAAGAGATTGGACAGGGTTCTCGTCAATACATCATTTACTTTAGGTTGTCCTTGTGTTTGTGCTTGAGAGCAGTCCCATCCTCTCCTTATAACAGATTGCAGCCATTCTTCTTGTTGCGTTTTTTAGACACAAGGGCAGCTCTAGTTGCCAATTCAAAGACTTCCCTGACGCCTTCTTTGGTTTTGGCGGAACACTCCTGGTAACCATGAGCACCGATGCGGGTGGCCATCTCTCTGCCATCGTCCAGTTTAACTGGCTCCTAGAAAATTGTGGGAAACGTTGATGAAACAAAAATTGCAGTAATACCACAGCACAGGTTATACCAATTTAAGAAAAAGTACCTGTTTCATTTTGGCAAGCTCTCGCCTGGTGTGTTCATCATTACGCAGATCCTTTTTGTTTCCCACAAGAATAATTGGAACGTTTGGACAGAAATGTTTTACCTCAGGGGTCCACTTTTCTGGAATATTTTCTGACAAATTGAAGAGTTATAATGATTAATTACAAATGAAAACACACATAGCTAGAACATGTATTTTAGTATAACAAGTGTGGTACCTAAACTGTCAGGGCTGTCAACAGAAAAGCACATCAGAATGACATCTGTGTCAGGATAGGAGAGAGGTCTCAATCTGTCATAGTCCTCCTGACCAGCTGTATCCCACAAAGCTAACTCCACCTGAAAATAACACAGGAATGCATTTCAGGAACATCAACTGATGGTTTGACTGGATTATGAGGTGACGGCCAACGGGAAGGTACTACTAGTACATTCATAAAGCCTGTATGTAATCCTGTGAAGAAACTGCAAAAATGTGGATTTTGAAATCATTGTGTTACCTGTTTTCCATCTACTTCGATGTCTGCCACATAGTTCTCAAACACAGTGGGAACGTAGACCTCAGGGAACTGATCTTTACTGAAGACTATAAGCAAACAGGTCTTGCCACATGCTCCATCTCCAACTATTACTAACTTCTTCCTGATGGCAGCCATCTAGAACAAAGAGGATATAGTGAGGAAGTTATTGTTACAAATAAGACAAAAGGAAACTCAATTCTAATAAACACTATTGACAATTCAGAATAATGTTGGCCCTGTTCCAGCTCAAGCACGATACTGAAAATAACACTATAAAAGACATGTTACTTTTAGGCTATAGCAGGAGTAAAATTATAATATCGTACTTATTCTCGAAAAAAATAGGGAACGCAGGTCAGGGACTAATGCCACATGCGGTATAAACATAAACATTACATTTCTGAGCTCATAACTGTGCTGTGGTCTCCGAGGCCTGTCAAACCAGCTAGCCACAAAGCTACTCTCCGGCAGGTTTACATCAGTAAACTACTTTATTTTTAATCATTTGCGATTATGTTTATCATGTTACTCGAGCGTCACACTGAAACAGTATTTGAATGATAATCTTGTTTAAAAAAAGATACAGGTTTAAACAGCGTTAAAAGTTTTTTTCCATGATTACCGTCTGATATGTCCGCCGCCGCCTTTCTCTTCTTCCTGATCGACTCACAAACTCCTCCTACCACACGAACGTGTGTGCGTGCTTACGTCATTTTTAGAAATATCAAATAAGCGTGGATCTTCCACGAAAATAAGCATTGCCAGGTTAATTTAATGAAGTTAAATAAAAAGAAAGCAATTTCACACAAATGTATGTACAAAAATGTTATGTTTATTTAAATTCAGACACAATTTTAAAACGATTGAATAAAAAAAAAAAAAAGACCATAGACCCCTTTAACCCTGTCAATAAAGTAGTAGTAATACTAATCTAGTTAGTAGGTTATATAGAAGATGGGAAAATATAAACAGAAAAGATTAATACATTATTCTAATTTCAAGCATATTTATATTTATAGACCTAGGCTATATAAAGCATGCTCTAATACACCAATGGGTGAAGGATTCAAAATGAAACTTTGGTTCAGTCCATCAGGCAATAAGATGTCAAATCAAAATAAGACTCAAGTGCATCTCTCTTCTTCTGTTACACTGCTGTCATTTTATCACCCACAGCACTGGGACTGACTCCGGTACTGTACTGTCAGTTCAGCTCAGTTCAGTTCAGTTCAGTTGAGGTCAGCATTATTTATTTATTTTTCTATCATTTCTCAAGCTCAGGAATTACAGTGAGGGTTTTTTGAGTTTGTTTCTATGGTCACAGGAGCACAGTGGCTCTGATAAGATGGCTGTTTTCTTCAGCCAGTCTTTTTGGCCTATTTCTTGATAGCAGTGGGACTGTTGCTGCGCTTGTAGAACAATACATAGGCTTGGTTAGTGCCTGCAGCTGGTTTTCCGAGACTTGAGTCACACTGAAATGGGTGGGATGAGAAATTCATTGAAGGGCATTATTCTTTGCTCTATCTATTTACAGAGAATGAAAGAAAATTACAGAGCTTACCTGGAATCATTGTAGAAACACCATTTGTTTTCATCAAAACAACAAGCTGTGTAGTGGCCCATGTTAACAGTGCCAGAATGGTTGCAGATTGCATATAAATATATATAGAATTGGACCTAAAAGGGCAAAAATAAGTTCTGTCATAAATACATGGTGTTTAAACTTTGGAATAGTCAGTTGGATATACACCTCAACCAATACCAAAATATCAATACATTCAAGATGCAATATAAACATATACGGTCACAAGTATACAGTGTGTGTGTTAATACCATCTCAATACTCAATACATTCTGCAAAGCTAGTTAGTGCTTGTCGTTTCCATACCATTGTTGGAATGTGCTTTCCGTTACCAGTGTTGACAGTATCTTATAATAAATCATTGCAATATAATAGTTACGTTACCAAAGAAACAACAGTCATTTCATTGCCCTCAAGTAAAAGAAATGATCTGATGTAAATGTTTAAAGAAAGTAAACAGGAAGCTAATTTTGTTATTAATAAGAGATGGGGGTGGCATTCAAACAAAAAGCTTTCTAAATCTTCCCACTCCTTTTTGGCCAAATGGAAAAATAACCTTGCACATTACATGCATGCCTTTTATTCGTTTTTGCATTCTTTTTGTTTTGTTATTGTATTTGTGGTTTAACAGCATCAACTGTTTACAAGTATGCAAGTTGTGTTCCATACCTGTAAATTAAATCACTTGCCCAAGATTAATAAATATATATATATATTTTAAATACAGGTTAAATCCAACATTAATTCAAAATTAAGATTGTTGACAACATTTGAGGCCATAAGCATCATATAAATGTATGATTCATCACTGAACTTTTGCACACTTGTCTTTGCCATACATCTTTGTGACTGATTTACAGCAAAGACTTACACTCTCAAACTATTATATTAATATTACACTCTCAAACTATTATATTAATATTACTCTCTCAAACTACTGTATTAATATTATACTCTCAAACTACTGTATTATACAAACTACTGTACTAATATTACATTGTTATAATTTGAATGTGTTGATACATGAGAACTGGAAAAGTCTTACTGCAGTTACCAGAGTCGACTGGTCCATAGGGTCCCAGATCCAGGTTTGTGAGGGGGAAGGACACATGCACTGTGCTTTTACTGATAGTCCACCGTGATGTTGTGAAACGGTTCAAATCTAATCCATTGTGTTAAGGACAATAATATGGTATACTAAACATACTGCTGAGTCAAAGGCTGTTCTTTAAATAGACAAAGGATACGGATAACAATAACTTGGGGAAACCTTTGAATAGACAACCTCTTTGTACTGTCTGTGCGTCTGTTGCATCTTTTCACACATCTGGGAAAAAATATTGTTTACATGACAATATTAGAATAAGCAGAAATTGGGAAATGGTGTTCAATGGAGCTCAATAAATTAAATGCATTATAAAGTGTAACAATCATAGGAATAAAGATACATAAATAAATCAAGAAAATATAACTAAGGCGCAAACCATTTATATCAACCCCCGTGATATTTTTAGTAAACTTACTGGGGAGTTCTCCTTATCCAGTCTCTCCTCTTGTGAGAAGAGATCCAGGCACTCCTTCAGGGTCACCTCACCTCCGGAGCGCCTCTTGGGAATGGGCAGAGACAGGTCAACAGAAGACGTCAAACGTGTTAGAGTAGTGGGAACAAACGGAGCAGTGCAGGGAACTACGCAGCTGTCCCGCAAACAGGTCTTTGAACATTAAATACATGGAAAATAAATTCCTAGGTTTAGTTACTTCAAAAATGAAAATGATGCATATGACAAAATATGCAAAACAGTTGGATATATTGGAAAATATGGAATAGTCATGTTCCTAGTCAGCATGAATGAATTTATTTTGTGGTGTAAACTGGTTATAACCCATGAGATGTTGGAACACTAAGACATATTACCCAGATGTTGGCCAACTAGTTCAATAGCAAACATTTGCAACATTTTTAGGCAGTGAATCTTAATTCTACAATATTGTTGGGCAGCTGATATATGACAATGATATTATCTCACCAACTATCCTGCTGTCATCTCTCTCCAAGTGCCTTTTCCACATGGAGGCCGCCTCTTCAGAGAGTCTTTGAATAAGACTATAATGATTAAGAAGGTCTATGTACAAAATGCCAATACATTTTTCCCGCATGTACCTGAATCTGGCATATTTCTGCTCCGTCTCTTTAACTCGTCGAACATATGGGCGGCGGTTGATTTCTGTGTGCAGCTTATCCAAAAAGGAACCTGAGAAACTCCTGAGCATCTTGCACTGACTAAATATAACACAGTGGGATTAAGATTACTATTATAATATACATGCTGCACATATGACACATATTAAAAGGCTAATGTCACCTGTATCCACTGAAGTAAGGCACAGCTTCTTTAAAAACATTATAAAAGTGTTTTGGATTAACTGCCCTGTGGTCATCACTGTTTACATCCCAAAGACCAGAGAGAACCTTAGTGAAAGCTAGAGGAAAGAGCAGAAGGTAAGAGAAAGATCAAATAATATGGGGAATATTGTATATCCCGGTACAAACCTTCCATTAATTTAGCCTCCTCTTTGCTAACAAACTTCTCATGCCTGTAGGACTTGACTCCGGAGACAGTAGTCCCGAAGTCCATGTGTAATTGTGAGACAGACACTGGACGATTGCGTTAAGGAAGCACTAATTTTCAAAAAAGAATACAATTATGACAATGGGTACATATAAAATATATCTTCAATGGGCTTATACTCACCGTGTTTCCAATATTTCTCAGACCGACTCTGCCACTTCCCAAAGTGAGCGGCTGTTTCTGAGGAGAGAAAAGTTAACACGTCAAAGTGCAGTATATACTGTATTTGTTGCAGTAGCTGAAAGAAACATTAAATACTCTTCACCTACCGGCCAAGAGTGAGAGTACCCTGTAATAATGTCATGTTTAGAAGGCCTTATTATTATTATATAGTAAATTTAAAAGGTCATAAGATTTAAGATTTTAAATATTGCAAAGATCAGCAATGATGATCTAAATTATGATGTAATTATGTCCTACTAAATACATGAATGAAATTGAGAAGGTGTTTTTGTGTATAGAAAAGTATGCATTATTATTACAATTATAGAACATTGGGGATGCTCTGTTTGACCCTTTCAATGTTTATCAGTCTGAATTAGCTGCACCATCAGCGTGTGTATGGCAGTGCTATGCCAGATTTAGCGTCTTATGTCATTAACATAGACAAAGAGGCTAAAAAGGGGTCAGTCCCAAGGACTCATCCTATTAGAAACCAAGAGTGCTGACATGTGCTGAAACACGTGTGATGTGCTCTGCTCGTGAATCTTTCCCTTAAAATGTTAGAATTTGTGAAGTTTACCTCAGTGTCAGCCACAAGTAGTAGTCCCATTAGTGAAGTATAGAGGACTGACTGAGATATGTCTGCTGTCTCTTGCCGTAGACCGTTCTGGGACACCAAAGTCCGACACAAGGCCTCACAAGAAGGCTCTACATTCACTCCACTGGATCCAGGCATAATCTACAGTCTACCAATCTATGGCAGACACATAAAACATAATAGTTGTAGTCTTGAAGGGTGCTTTGTAACTTGAAACTGGTTTGGGTCCTTGGAGTCCCAGACGATCAGGATGCTGTAGGAAAGATTCTTCCGGAAAATGGATTTCTTAAACTTAGCTGATCAAGTTCCTTGTAACATTTTGATATCATAAACTCAACCTTTAAAGAAAAAAAACATAAGAAGGTAAACATGAACTAAATGTTACTAATTGAGCAACTTTTTAGCAATTATAGTGATTATAAATAATACTTCATGGACGCAATAAAGCCTTCCATTTAAACATGGTCTTTACAAGGGTATTTGGGACCTAAAACATCAGTCTTAAAATGTAGTAATTTATTACATTTTTACATTAAGAACTAATATAAAAACAACAGGTATTACTTCAATATAACCATACAATTGCCATGGAATGCCTTCGTCTTACATGCTAGGCTCAACTGAAGGCATGCAAGCATTCTCCAATGCACCTCGGCACCACTAAAATATATTTTCAGCTAAAAACATCACGCAAATAAGCAATTTTCCTCATATTTAGATTTAACAAAGAGTGATGCGGACTCACCTGATCATTTGGTCACTCTATATTGAACAAACTGTCCCAGGCGGACTGTTCCCATCACCTGCTGAGCTGTTAAAAATGCATAAGGGCCAGTGTACAGTTTCAGAGTGTGCTCCTGTGGGCCGGCTCTGAAAATCTACCTCTGTGTTGCGCCCTGTCACCGGTGTCAGGACGGGATGGGCAAAGACAAGGGAAGAGCGAAAGGGAGGGCAGGGTAATCATGTGTAATCTTTTCTCTGTGGAGATCTATACTTAGGCTTGTCTTAGTGTACTTTTCCACAAGCGCCACAGTATGATTTTTGAGTGTCTTGTTTATTATCAAAAAGTATCAAAACAATGTACAATATGAATTCATTTTTCACAAGTTGTTCCAGCTCCACAACAGCAGTTCAAAGGGCGGTGTTAATGCACTACAAAAAGTTAATTGCTGAAAAAAAAATTAAGATATAACAAAAAAAAAATTGCCTGTGTGATTGAACAAAATGGCTACGATGAACATTTTTCTACCTTGGTTGTGAGGACAGTGTGAACTTTGTGCTAGTTTATGTCTGATGGAGACGGACATACAGTAGTCAAGGAAATATCTATAAATCAACATCTGAATATCACTTTATCAGTGGATCTGATTATATAAAATCTCCATCTCAACCACACAATATTGGCCAATAAAACGTAAACACTATCAACACTTAAATAGTATGTATGTAAGTATGCAAATAAACAAAGTCTAAACTAAAAAAAGATAAATCAATCCCTCCAAAGTCTCAAAATGTTCAGTTTGTTGATCCACTCAGCGTCTAGTTTGAACAGCCATCTCTGTGTCTGAACTGAGACTCAGGTCAGCTATGTGACAGAGGGCGGGGTCTGCATAGGAAGGAAACTGTGATTGGCTGGCATGAGCGTTCCTGTCTCGTGATTGGATTATGGCTTGGCGCAGACTGGTGATCCACTGCTGTTTACTGAAGGAGTCGTTAGCCTGGAGGCTGTAGGAGTTTGCTTTAGATCTTCCCCTGCTGCTCACCCGGAAGCAGTTTTTTACTGGAACAGAAACAAGACATGGATTAACTAAAATATAAAGTGTTAGTCTTAGAGGTAGATAGTACTCAGTTACATTTACTGGAGTAACCTTTTGAAGAAATTGCGCTTATACAAGTAGATTTCTTCTTTTTCTTTTTTTAAAAAGATTTTGTGGCCTGGAGGCTTTATTGACTGGAAAGTACAGTGTGAAATGGGGGATGAGAGAGAACATGCAGTAAATTTTCCGAGTTGGGAATCGAACTCACAACACTGCGGCCGGCTGCACTTGGAGCCTGACATAACCACTCGATCATATGACAGCACATATGAGTAGTTTTCGAACTGCATACTTTTACTCGTACTTGAGTAACATTGAGTTTGAAGTAACAGTACTATTATTTGAGTAAAAGTTTTGGCTGATGTTCCCATTGTGAATCAGTCTACAAGTAACAATGTTAACACATTATTCTCTTCAGTTTTTATAATAATTCTTTCTATCTTTTGTAAATACCGAATGTTGAGCTTTCATTATTTTGTTTGTCCTTCCAGTTACATAAAATTATATACCAGATGTTACTCTTACATTTACTCTACTTGAGTGCTTTCTTGGAGCCCTTCTTTGTACAGTAACTTGAGTTATATTATTTTGAAGTATCATTACTCTTTTTGGCTACTCTACCAACCTCTGTTCTCATAGTGTGCATGCAATGAATGTGTTAAAATCATTGATAATTCATTCTATGTTATATATAACATTGTGATGACCTAATTCAGATGTTTACCTTTGTCGTTTCCCCCTGTAAAGGCCCCCCTGAACGCTCCGCCTCCTCCTGCCTCTCCATCAGGAATCTCCTCCAGGTTCAATAAGTTGTTGGGCAGAGGCTGTCTGTAAACGTTGAAGGCGTGACCACCATCTTTGTCTTCTCCAGGCCTGGTCAGTACAAGAGCCAGCTCAAACAGGAAAACGTGCAATCGCTAGAGGGCAAAGAAATACATTCAATTTTACATTCACAAGTTGCACAATACATCACAAATACTGTTGTGATGTCAGAATACGTAACATCCCTGAAAATGACTTCTAGATGGCGCCAAAACTTTTATTGTATTGTTTTTTATGTTATGAAAGAAATCTGTCTGTTTATATGTTTTTCCATAACAGTCTAAAGGAGTTAAGGAGGCAATCTTTGTTAAAAAAGAGAATCCTTCCTTAAATCGTAATGGAGGTTTAAGATTCAACCTTCCAGTTGTTTATAATGGTTTGCTGACCAAATGACTCTTGGATGAGAGTCGAAACGTATCGTTTTTTCTAAAACAAAGTCCAGATGACTACAGTCTAAAATTAAAAAACTGTCCAGATGACTACTTTTGACTACTTTTCTACCATCCCTACTGTGAGAAATGTAATATACACTGCATGTAAAAATAAAAAAATAAATAAAAAAAAGCTATAATATTTTAAAACCATCTTTAGCTTTGATTACAACACGCATTTGCAGTGGCATAGTTTCAATAAGCTTCTGCAATATTTCCATCCAGTCCATCCAATTATTTTTCACCAGTTGATCTTGTATTGATGATAGAGAGAGCGACCACTGCACAAAGCCTTCTCCAGCTCATCCCAAAGACTCTCACTGGGGTTCAGATCTGTTGTAGTTTAGTTTCTGCTTCTCCTTAGACGTTGTCTCTGCTTGATGCCAAAGATTTGACTCTTCTCAAACACACTATATTCCATGATCACAGGATTTGTCTTTCCACATGGTTGTTTCAGAAATGAGAAGCTACTCACTGCATCAGTTTGCTTTAAATACCGTGCTGCAGCTGAAAGATCATCAGACATGCAGCAATTATCCAGTAGGAGGCTCGTACCTACTGTATTTGCTTAGTTGCCAAGTGGCCACTTTTTTATTCTTGGTCCAGATTCATCAATATATTGTAATCTAATTCCAGTGCTCAAACCTTTGTACTTTGAAATTGTTCTTTTGTAACCTTATTCCTACAACTATTAATCTATTAGACTTGCAAATAAGCTGCATAGCCATTGATCAAGCAAATTCACTGATGGATCAAAAGTCAAGTTTAAGTAATGGTGTATTTCTCCATCTAACAAAAACAATATTATTTTCAACAACAACAAAAACCCACAAAATGGCCCATTTTTCCCCAATTCTAAACATGTAAAACTAAGACTCTAGTCAGGCTGAATCAAAGGTCTTGAGTCTTAACTGTTGTAGATAACTTGATTTATCTAAGTTCACAAACAGCAGGCTGCGTTGTTACCTGTCCCTTGTTGTTCTTGAGCTCTCCGTGACAGTACAGGAAGCGCGACTGTTGGATTTCAGGTAACCTCTGGCTCTCCTCGAGGTACGTCAGGCCCCTTCTGTAAAACTGACACTCCGCTTCCCCAGTCTTTTTATTCACCTCTGCCACAATGCTCTGGATCATCTCCAACTAGATCAACATTATTCATTTTAGTGAGGGAAATACAGTATGTGCCACACATTTGTTATTAAATAAAAACATTTATTCCCACAACTCACCGCGTCAGGCAGCGTGTCCTCGTCGGGGTGTTCTGGGGGCGTGCACTTCTGAATCTCTTTTAACAGGAGAGGATATTTGACAAGTCGACTCCGGGGTAGATCCAGGAAGTTCCAGAGATCCAGTTTTCGGCTGAATGAGGACTCCTGGCACAACCGCAGGAAGTGCTCCACTCTCTTCTCACTCTTCTTCTGGTCCAATAGGGCTTTAGCGCCTACCTGGTTACAGCAGTAGGTCACGTAGGCCTCCAGACAGGGGAACTGACAAAACAAAGCAGGCATGCAGTTAGACAAATGTTAATGCAGTTTAAGATCATCTGTGTGAATGTAGAGATACCCAGTTTAAAAGTGTAGGACCAATTTCCCCAACAGTCTTCTCTGATCCTCTGAGTCGTTCAAGTCGTTCTAACAGATCTAGAACAGAAAAGCAATTTCAGCAATGCTTGACTGAGAGTTAAGTCCATACAAAGTCAATTCAGGCAAAAGTAGTAACATAAAGTTGGATTACAATAATAGGCTGCGCTCATGTTCTAGAATTGGGTGACGTTATATATAAAACATTTTGTTGTAGTTTTTATATTATAATCACAGGGATGAGTACAACATCGCAGTACTTAATAATGATAAAAATAAAATATAATACATTTTATATACAAATATATGTACACGCATACACATAGATGAATACACCTACATGCATATATACAGATACATATTGATACATACAAGCATAGTCATACACATTAATTGTAGAGTAGAGATAAGTCATTTCACAAAATCAAGTTCATCCTCACATTTAGGATTTTAATGGAAGAATATTTTAGGTTAAATTGTACTTTTTTTGTTATGTTTAATTGTGTAAATGTTTTTATGGTTTTATTGCGTTAACAGGGTGCTCTTGTAAATAAGAACTTGCTCTCGAGGACCTTATCTGAAAGTATTTTTGTGGTTGAATAAATAAAGAAATAAATATTCAATAAATATTTTTTTTTACATTTGACTAGCTTGTTTCATCCTGCCAAATTAACGGACACAGACTTATTCTGGCACAAAACCTGTACTTACTGACATTTGGCACTAGATGCTACAGTGTCGTACCTTCATGCAGCGGGATGAGCGAGTCCAGGGTCCCAAAGATTTGTCCCAATTCACTTTCTGTCATGATGTCCAACTTCAGCATGGGCTCATAGTAAACCTGCAAGTCAGAACAAAAAGCATCCAAGCAAATGACTAAGAAAACGTGTTCTGTTTAAATGAAACGTTAATTTTGTATGCGACGAGGTAAACCTTTTTAACCAGACTCAGGTCCTCAATGAGTTGCCTCTCTCCCTGCGTCAGCTCATAGATAACCTGTGAGTGCGGAGATGAGAATGACACGCGGGAATAGACTTTGACTGGACAAGACACACACATCTGCCACAGGCACAAGGTGCAGCATGAGCCCTGACAGCTGACGGTCCCAGAGAGGAAGTGAAGTGCTTCAGTGCCAGCTCACATCCTCTTTCATAATCAAACTCAGCAGCAGACCCTAAACTGACCTAAATTTGCACAGTACAGTTAATCATTACACAACACATTCATAACGTAAAGAATGCTCACCCGGATCAAAAGTATGCGGAAAACAGGTGCCTTTTAGATGCTTTAATGAACCGCAACACGTTTCTAAACACAGGCTTTATCAGGGCAACGTTTAATAAATATATTGATTGAAAGTAAAATTAATGCTCATGAAATCTTTTTGAATATTTTTTTTTTCCTAGTGTGAACTGAGAAAGTGCATTTTATTTGTTTATTGAATTGAATCCCAATTAGCTATCACTCATTTTACATAATAAACCGTTACGTACACACTTGTTGGGTTTTCATCGTTTTGGGAACATAACATTGACTTAGATTGGGGGGGGCAAACTTTTTTCACAGAGGGCTGCATTTTTAAACTTATACGGAGGGCCACAGACAACCCAACCCAAGTGAATCGTTCGAAATTTTGCATTTGACATAGTGTGATGGGCGTCCACACCTTTAATAAGACTTGGAACATTAATATTAGGTTGGTATAACATCAAAATGCTTGAATTTTTCATATTTTACAGTAAAAAGTACTACTTTTTGTTCTTTGGATCAATTTAGCAGGAAGCCGGAGGGCCAACAAAAATTGTTCTGAGGGCCGTAGTTTGGACATGCCTGACTTACATTCATAGACTGATCCTAACTCTTAACCATAGTTACGACTTGCCTAACCATAACCCTAACCTTAACCTAGTTTTAACCAGAGCTGAACTTTAAATAATGTTGTTGATCTAATAAAGGATGATGTGAGTGTATATAGATTTTAGTCCCCATAATCTGATTTGATGGTGAGTGACAGACAAACATTTTTGGGGGGAGAATCTCAGTAGAAGAGACAATATTATGTCCATCAAACAGAAACGTGTTAAAACATCTCTTCAAATGTTTTAGTTGAGGTTTAGTTATCAGACAAATTAATCACAAAAGGGGAGAAATATCACATTATACACTGGTTTGAAAGTTTATTTTTAATCAGCTCTTTTGTTTTCCTTTAACAATAAACTCTAATATTAAAATGTACTTCAAAACAACATTCACGATATAATCTAAAACACAATATATTGCTAACCTCTAATCTGACAACCATATTTGTCGACGTAAAGCCCAAGAGTCCGTTGACTAAAGGAAAGGTCAAGTACCTCCTGTCGTTTGATCTCTTTGGCGGTGAGGTCATGGCTCTCCACTGTGTCGCTCCAACACTGGCTGTTCCGTCTCCGTGGAAACGATGAGGCCTTGGTCCTGGACCTCAGAGGAGCCGGTGGCAAAGGCCGAGCCTCAGTGCGAAAACTGATAGACCTCTGTAAAAACGGGGTTGAATTTCAACGTGTGAAGTCTGAGCAAGTGTCATTTCTTGGTATTGGTTATTGTGTGGTTCACTGACGATGCATAAGACTCGTACGAACAGGAAGCAGAATAATACTAGAACCCATTATTAGCTTCACCTTCTTGATAAAACATTCCCTGAAGAAGCACTGCCATGTTATACTGCACTGTCAATGTCTGTATGTGAAACTGTAAGTTACACTACATTATACAATATAAACGTTACCGATATTGACTGGCCAATGCGTTTCAAAGCAGGAGTCTTGACGGGGGTGATCATTCCAGTGAGGCTGTTGGACTTGGTCACTGGTTTAACCCTTTTCAAACTGGGCTCCTACAATTAGAGAAAGCCAAATAAGGACATAATTTGATATAACATACAGTAAGAAATTACCATTCTGTACTGAGCAAGTATCATTTCTTGGTATTGGTTATTGTGTGGGTTACACAAATAAAACCTTGCAGTGGTTTTATTTGAAGTTTCATGATTATTCACCGCTAATATAAAAAGCAAGGAATCGTAGTGTGCAATTAACAATACAATAATAAGTCATTATAATTTTAAGCATGACTACACGCAATCAGTTTTCTCTCTCTTAAAAAATTACTAAATTGTCCAATCTCCACCTGAAGAAGTTTTATTTCATTTATTCAACTTGCATCAATAGGGACATTGTAACTTCAAAAGCAGTTTTCTCCAAATGCATTTTTCTCACAAAGCGACATAAAAATTACCCCTTAAAGTAGCACCTACACACAACAAACTTTACAAACGTGTACTTAATATTGGATGAATGGATTTCACAGAAGGATTTGAGATCAAGTTTTAACTACAAAAAGATTTAACCTTTACATATATTTTCTGTAAGATCTCAATAATTAAAGAAAAATAATCAAGCAAGTTATTAAATGTGGCTTTATAAATGTTTTCCAGTGAGTAAATGTATGTCTTTTATATGTGAAATGCTTAATTTTGTAAATCCAAACAGTACAACATGAAAAAGTACATTCATGTGGGTGAACTTCAGAACTTTAAAAAAATTAATATCTCTAAATTTTAGATTTTGTCCCAAACACCTTAAGTGTTTCGGCTTGAATTAAAACACCTCTCACCTCTGAATCTCTGGTGTTGTCAGTCATACTTTGGCCTTCCTCCTCCTCCTCTTCATCCTGATGGTTAAACAGCATTAGTGTGAAAAAGAAAGAGTAAGAGTACAGCAGAGAAAGATGTTGAGAGGGCGAGATGTTGCATGGTGCAGATCGCACATTTCCTGTGTGAGTCTTTCAAAGAGGAAGAAGGTTTGAACTCTTGTCTCTGCAGTGAAATACATGAACAAAAGCATGAGAACCTGTTTTTGACACACAATTTAAATATAGACAGAATGCAGTAAAAGAATACATAAGAGACAGAGAAATAACTGGGACATACAAGTTTAAATGCACTAGATTCACAGCTGGGGGGAAACTTGTAGAGATCTCTGCACTCAGCATTGTGGTTGCAAAGGTAAGGTTGACTAACTTCCGTTGCAGAAAAAAAGACAAGTAAAAAATGTGTTACAAGTAATCCGAGAGATCACGTACCTCTATGATCTGATTTACTGGAACAGGACTCATATGCTGTTTTCTTTTCTTCTGAAAAACACAGAAATATTTTAAAATAGGCTGAATAGCCCAAAATATACCAGAGTGGCTTAAATGGCTTTACAGAAATTATTGATTTAATCAGAGCAAAAATAAAAGCCAACAATGAAACGGACAAACACATCTTTCTTACAGCGGCATGGTCAACTTGGATGGATGTCTCTCCTGGTGTGGATGTCCTAAAGTCAGTGAAGGCAAAAACATTTGACATTTCAGAGTCAAACACAATATCCTAACAAGGTTTTAGTTTCTATATCAATGGACATAAATGATTAGAACCACACACACATTATCTTAAATCATTGTTCGCTACAGTGCTGTGGTTCTTTGCACTTAGTGACACCACAAAGTAGATGCGAGGAGAATCACTCACCAAGAAGTCCTCAACTCACCAGTCTCCACTTCCATGTTGGTATTCAAAGCATCTTTATTAATATTCAAATCCCAAATTGAGGAAAAACAAGGTAAACATTTGAGTTTGTGCTCTAGTTGTCAGCCACTTGTTGGTTTTGTCCCCTCCTTCCTCATCAGCCTAAACCACATCCTTTAGGGCTGTACATAGCTGTATATCCGCTTTTCACAGGGCGGGTTTAAATGGACCGCTCTACAATGCATATAAATGCTTTTATTCATAATAGTTACAGTAACCAAAAACGTAACTTTATAAATATGTTAATAACCGTTTTCTCATGTTTAGCTAATAAGTTCATACTTAAATTGTATTAGTTCATACTTTATTGTAGGTTCGTTGTGTTGCATTTAATTTGTCTTTGATGAACAAAATTAAAACTACAATCAATACAATAATCAACTACCGCTGTGGGTGAGATCACATTCTAAAATCTGAAAATCACCAATAGAAGGAAGGGCTCTGTCTAGTTTCAAATGAACAAAAACACAAAAAGAAGTTGTTTAACATGTTTATTTATTTTCACTATCACACTAAGTGCTCCCATTTCAAGATACATCTCACTGCCTTGTTTACCGTATACACTTTTGACATTTGGAGTTAAAAGTAGAAAGTTTATGATCTACAAGGTGTGCACCACAACTCCGCCTCCAACATATAGAAAAATAAAATGGGAACTCAAAACAGAACGGTTGTGCAAGAGCCCTGCCGGTGCCACAGAACCACCGCTGATGAGGTGGACGCAGAAGTGCTGCCGGAGCTAAATCAGGTTTGAATTTTGGCTTTTAGCGATTTGACAAGATTATCTGGGCTGTGGACAAGGGAGGCGGGACATTTAACAGGTTTATTATGTTGGAGATTTCTCAATTAAACTTTGCATGTTAAAAACTTCTTGGGAAAAGAGGCAGGGGGTAAAGTAAAGAAGAGAGCAAGTAGAAAAGGATCGACATGTTAACTGCAGGTGTGGTTTAAGGCCCACAGGGAGTGCGAGGACAATCTTTCAGAATCGCGGTAACATCCTTGAGTAAAAGCGGTGTGTAGTCACTTTACATGCTCTCTTCCTTACATGACCCATCACAGACTGGATCCTAACACACAAACATATCCTGGAGTCAGCTTTGCGGGGGCTATGTACACCCAGGCACCGGTTTGTACATAACACAGGCCAAACAAGACAAGATTTTGATCCCCACCCTCCCCCTCCCCCACCCCCCCGAGCTGACGCGGATCAACCCTCCCACCCGGACTCCCCGTTTGCCCAAGGACCGCCTGTGCCACGTGACAACCAGCAGCTCAGCGGATGGTGTATCTCACGTAGGGAACCTCCACGTCCTCCTCCGTCAGGTCGTTACAGCACAGCTCGAATACCAGCGCTTTGACATGCTTGCCCAGCCTCTTCTTCGACACTTTAGTCACAATCTCAGTCATCCTAGAAAGACAAACGCAAACGCTTATTAAAGACAGACTACGACCGTGACATGGTATTAAGTGTAGATGTGATGCTTACGGTAGTGCCAGCCTCTCCTTCAGTTTGGAAGCAGTCATAAAAAAGGAAAAGAGCATAGACACCCCCTGAGAAAGCATGGTAATCTCCAACTTGTGCTCATTCTAAAAACAAGAACCAAAGGAAAAGAAACGAGATCAACAAAAGCCAGGCGTTGTTAACAGGGGGACAGGGAATTTTATTATGTACATACTTTAAAATAGTCCAAGAACTGCTGGAGTGTCATCTCCTCTCCGTTCGACTGCACCCCCGTGACCTCAAAGCGATCCCACAATGACCATTCAATTTCATAGTACTAAAAAGAGAATGACGGGGAGATTAGGGCAACTGTACAATATTTTGACCAATGGCAGTGCATTTGAAGACGAAACACTTGCAGCGGGAGCCAACCTTGTGTTTGGGAGCAGCGATGGGCTCTGAGAAACCGAAGAAAGGCAAGGCCAGGTTCATGAAGCCGTTTTTATAAGACTCCAGCTTCTTGTGTCCTTGAACAATCTTTAAGAGCTCCAGACAAACCAGACCCACGACTGCAGCGGTGGTCGTGGCAATAGCGGGAATGATCTTGCCAGCAATTAATTTACTCTTGGGGGGGAAGTGACAATTAAAAACTTGCTTTCTTTGTAACTGGCATTAAACTAACATTTGTTCATTGTAAACGGCAACACAGAACTAAAATAAATGGCATTTCACCAAAGCAAGTAGATTTCGATTTATCCTTACCTTGTGCCTGTCAGCAGGAGGAATGTCATAATTTTCTGCTCTCAGATTTGATGCTGCTACGATGAAGTCCATGTGGAAGTTTGTGTCATCGTCCTAGAGAACAGGCATAAACATGAGACATTGGTCGATCCAGTATAATGAAATAAAGCCGTGATGCTGTACCTTCTCAAATTCAACAGGGCACAGTCTTATATTTAAAGTGTCTGCAGTCGGCAATTGCGTCTTCAACTCTTCAAATCTCGAGTCATCTGAAGCAGCAAATACAAAAAGTGTCAGAAACTGGCTGTATGGGCTCATCTGGTCTTTCAGGGGTGAGTCTTACCAACTGAAGAATTGCTGTTCTGTAGTTCTTGATCTGAAACATGAATTTTAACGCCTGATCTAGGAGTAAACACTGGCACTTGGACGTTCTCCAGGGTTTTAACTACACCTGCCCGATCCGTGCTGCCCTGGATGCCATATATTTGAGCGTGCAGGTTTGCTGCTGCCATTATATAGTCCATGTGGAGGTCCTAGAGAAAAGGTCAACTCTGATGTTAGATTGTAATGACAGACAGTTCTTGTAAGTAAAGCAAGTATAACTTACATTACTAGTGCTGAATTCCAGAGGGTGTGGGCATCTCTTAGGTCCAGACCAGAAGGGGGCACCAGAGGTGGTGAGCTGAAATTCAAAAGATTCAGGTCATTATGAGGGTAACTCTTCAATTCAAACTATGGGCCACTTGCTTTATAAAAACAGGTACATAGACTTTTCCTCCTCAGCACACACTGAACTTATCAATGTGAGAAGGTGAGTTGAACTCATTTACACCCAAAGTGCATCAGTATTAGCATGGCTGGATCATCATAGGAGATTGAAAATCATGTTGTGATTTGGTAAATGTAGATTGGTATGAAGAGGAGCTCAGCGTTTACCTGATTTGGAGGGAAGTTATGAAGCAGCTGTGCGATGTTGTTGCTGTACTGGCACTGCCAGTGGTTGCGAGCCCAGGCCACACAATCAAGCCAGCTGTGCGGTCGGTCTGTGATCAGAGTCTTGTGAACAGCCTCCAGCACCTCCACAGGCTGGGCACCTGGAAGTTTCAGAGTTCGCTCCATGAACTTAGGATCCCTGAGGGGAAAACAAAATTAGCACAAAACATTTCTGCTTAAATTGAACTACCGCTCCACATACGTGAGATATTGCATGGCATTTTCTGATGGTTGTTTGAACAGTCCTTCGAACTCGTCCCGTGCCCACTAAACAGCAAACAAACGTTAGAAACGCCCAGCTGAGCATCTTGCCACATGCCGCAAGTGATTTCTCACCTGTAGGGTGTGTTCAATGGCATTGGGGAAGTTCTTCAAGGTACAGATTGGGATGGACTTTTCAGGAGGATCCTGACTGGAGCTGTAGGACTCTGTGAGGAATGGTATGACAACCTGGACATTTCCTTTAGTGCCCAGAGTCCCAGATTCAAGCAGGGGCTTACGGTAGTAAACACATCTTCGATCCATATACATACCTTCAGAATGTTAAACAACAATACTGTAACTGAAAAGTCTGTTGCATTTTTGCATCTTTTAAAAAGGTTAAAATCACTCACGAGCATCAACATTATCAAGTGCATTGGCGACACCGTCAAGACTCTCAAAGAAGTCATCGTCGTAGACCCTCTCTGTGTCTGGGCCCACTCTGTTCTGGTGACCTGTGATCTTGATGAAGGGGTTCATCTGCTTCACAGCTGCAGCAGCAGTATCACTCTTCATTTTCTATCATAACAGGAAAGGTGTAAAGCTCAGGAATTAGTCAAAATCACTTCACAATTCTGGACTTACTGTAACATCTGCAGGTCTGAACAGGAACTGTCTGTTCAGGTTGGATTTCTCAATTGTGTCCATGTCTGTCACAATGACCTCCCCATCTCCACAAGCCAGTCCAATCATGGCAAAGTTCTTCAGCAATTCACAGCCGATGGCACCAGCTCCAACCTGATATATTACGGAAACTATTTCAGTGACAGCTTTTTGTCCAAACACTATTACCAGCTGAGGCCTACCAGGAAGTACCGCTGTTTGCCAAGCATATCCTGCATCTTTGAGCCAAAAACTGCAATCTGTCCATCATAACGGCAGTTTTTCTGCAATACAAATCACATTTGAATGACCACTTACAAATAATAGAAAGCCACCAGTTTTGCACTTTGTTTTCACTTACAGGTGCACATTCTTCCTCGGTGAGCACAGCTCCCTCTTCAGACAGGCACTCCAGCCCATCAAAGTACAACCACTGCATAATTGGCATGAATTTCCCTGTGCAGGCCTAAGGAAACAGGACATGTACACAATAATCAACTTGCACCAGAAAAATGCATTGTTTGCATTTATTAATTCAGCCAGCTAAACGCCCAGATTTAAAAAACAACCTGCCACTGGAGTTCAGAGATTTCAAAGGGCCCGTAAACTAACCCTGTTAGTTGTATTAAAAAGGAACCGTATGAAGTATTATGATTTCCAATTTCATAAACATGACCCATCAGCATCCCCAGATATGAGGTAAACTTGTTAAAATAAAATATCACTTTTTCCAGTTACAATTGTAATGCCGATTTATTCTTGATTACCAAAACATTGGACATGACAGCCAAGTCGTTGTAATTTGGAGTTTTGGTTATCAAACTAGCCAGTTGCCAGTTTCAAAGCCGAAATCTAGTGTGTTTAAACCTATGTGCCTTCTCTCTGATGTGAATGGTTTAGGTAGTGACCAATCATGAGTCTGCTAGTGCAACCTCTGCAGCTCAGCGAACCTGAAATTCTGGAGGTTCTGAGCTGAACATGAGGCATGACCTGTCCATGTACTGAGGAGAAACACCCAGATTGTTGCGATTATAGTACCTTTAAAAGAAAAAAGCGCAGGCTGCATAAAAGGTTCCTTTAAAGTAGTCAGTTCCCAGAGTCAATGTTTAAGCACTGTAATACTGGGAAAAAAATACTGGGACTTACTATTTTCTACATTTACAGAACAAATCTTAAATGTAAAAAAAATATACTATTCAGTATCTTTTCATTTAGCTGGCCCAAAAGGATACAGCTGAGATGTGAGCACCAACCTTCATTACTTCCTGAGCGGCCAGACCCCCGATGAAGGCATTGACAGGAGCCAGGTCTCCAGCAGACACATACGACAGCTTCTTAATAAGCGCCTCGTCCAGCTCCTCCACTTTGGCTGACCCAGTCTGTACAGAGTTGATTTCTTTGGCCAAAATCAAGAGCTCTTCCCCATCAGCCTGAATCAGGACAAATTGGGTTAAAATTTTAGCCGATATGAACTTCAAAAGCACAGGTTGTTAAAAAAAATTAAGTAATTTACCTGACTCCAAGGAACAGGAAGATGACCCTGTTTTTTCTGGAAGGCGTGAAGAGCTTGATAACCAATGTGCAGGTGTCCTGGGCGCTCAAACTTGGCAAAATCTGTCACCATAAACTCTGGCTCAGTCATAGAGGAGGAAATCGATTTCTGAAAGAACCAATTCAAAATGTGAATGACACTGAATTGGAGAAAGTGTTACTACATATGATAAACACTTACAAAAGAAATCTTCTTGGGCATTTTGACCTGAGATACAATTCCTCCTCTCACGTAGTCTGAAAACCCTGTGGTGTCACAGATACCAAAGGTGTACGGACCTAAACAAAATAGGAAAATTAAGACAATTATCTTTTTTCTTTCTTTCATTTTTTACACATTTCTCACTCACCAAGAACTTTAATTTCAACAGGCTTGCATCCGTTGAGCTCTGTCATACCCTGAATCTCAGTAAAAGTCACAAAGTCTCCACTCTCAAACCCATGACGAGCCTCATCCAGACAGGTCACCACTCCCTGACTGTCCTGTAAAATCAGTCAGTTAAAAACACACAGTGCTTCATTTAAAAAAAAAATAAATAAATAAAATAAAAAAGACCACTAGCGCCTTACCAACCTTTGTGATCATGGAAATCATGGCACTCAGTGGCTGTTCTCCGTTTGTGTCATACACAATCATTTCATCACTGAAGTCACAGAAAAGCTGACTACAAACAGACACACACTTTAGAAATCAAGGACACTAACAAATTTCTATGCTTGCATTGAGGCTTACCCAAAAAGGCCACGCGTGTCTGCAACAATAAACTTGATCCCTTTGTCGTGACAATAATCACCCAAGCGCTGTTGCTCGTCCAAGGAGGAGTCGGTCAAGACCACCACCTACCAGAAAAGTTAACGTTCACTAATTCAGGGCGTCTGACACAATAAATTAGGAGGATCAAATAGAGCATTACCTGGAACCTGGTTAAGAAGTCCTCAGTGAGTGCTCCAGTGTGAGAGGAGACGGAGACATAGTTGTTGAGCTCAGCCAAACGAGGCTGACTGACTTCTGCCCTGTTCTTTCCCAGATCCTCTTCTCTGAGGTAAAACTAAAATTACAAGCAAAAAGATGGATTGGGTTAATGGTACAATAGCTTTTCTATGACAACATCACATCTAGAACGCTGTTACATAAATGGAAAATAAAAAACAAATGCAAGCACCTGCTACATTAAAATCCCACTAAATTAGGCCAAAGCTTTACAATGACAATAACCCAGACAGACCACATGCTGGGAAATGTAGGTCAACAAGATATTGAGCATTGGCCAGATTTTGATAACAACATATATCTTCTCATACTGTAATGCCAAAGTAAAACAATGCACGCGACAAATTTACAAGAACAATGCGTTGTTCACCTGTGAAGACAGATCCCTCCATTCCGCAACACCTTTATCGTGCACAGTGACACTTCGAACACCTCCCAGGATCACGTTCTTTGCAATCTCCACGCCAAGACCTCTCATTCCCGAGATCAGGACATTGGAGAGCTGCATGCGTTTCATCGCTTCATGGCCCAACACATAACTAGAGAAGTGACAGAATTACAAACGTGCATAGTATTGGAAACGCTAAGTTAAAAATGCATTTTAAAAAGACTTACAGTTGTCTTGAGTAGAGGCCTTCGTCGATCTCAGCATCATTACCATTTTTAGCCATGCCCTGCAAGAGTACATAGTTTACGCCAAGGCAAAAATATGTTGAAACGTGTATGTTTTAGACAATATTTACGTTGGCAGGTGTATGGGACAGATCAGTTCTGACAGAGTTAGAGGATGAGCAGTGGGATCCTGTCTTCGTCTCTGTTCCTGACAAGCGACGCTTCTTGGACAGCGGCGAGCTGGACATCTACAAAGCAACAAAACTAATATGAAGCAAACATTGACGAACATAACAAATCAAAATACTATTTTATACTGGAAAATTAAAATAGATGTTCAAGTCATACAATTTGATCATACGTTATTTTAAAATTTCAGTGTCTGGGTTTACACAGCAGGGCCAAACGAAATGCCCAATCCGCTTCATGGCAGAATGAAAGGATCTAGTCTAGGGAGCAGCTGGGCTGGCTTCGGGCCAAATACAAAGCTGCTCTAAAACAAAAACTCATAAGCAAGTTAAACCACAAGTACTCCCATATAATGAAACAGTGGAGCTGGTTCAATCGTTGCCTTTGTTTGACGCCCTATGTTTATAGAGCCAGCACTTTGAACAAAAACGGCTGAATCATTGAAAGTTCATTGCGGTAAAGCCCCACTTCACAACAAAGGCAGGTGTGGACACCAGGGACACGGTGCCTCCAAATGAAGCTTTCAGAAAGTCATCAGCTCTAATATACTTAGAAGTATCACCTGTGAGGATGACTGTTCCGAGTCAGTGCGAGACAGACCGCAGCAGCTCAAGCACAGCGCAACGAACACAGACATCATTTCCGCATCCGAAGCTGCCCAGAGCCGGTGTGTTGACCCATAGATGATTTCAGACGGACGAGACGATGGCGATTTTCAATAAGGGTCAAATGATTCAAGTTCTAAATGTTTTATTTTTCAAAACAATGCAAGGTAATATAAAGCGAAAATGAAAGCATCCGGAATGAAACGGCAAAGCCCGATCTTTGCAACATGATCCAAAATGACAGCTACAACCAAAGCCTTTGAAATACTATCGCTTAAGACACAGAAACCGCTCAAAATGTTGGCGTGCCACTAATCAGTTAAGGTGATTTGGCATGAAGACGTACTGGACATGAATAACTCAAGGCAAACACTAGACTGTCAGTGAATCCATTAGCAGCAGCACACTCGGCCTAGGCCTGAATTGCCCTGTAAGGAACAACTTTACGAGCTAGCGGCAGAAGCGCTTTCTACCCGCTTAGAAAACACGGTAACGAGTTTATTGGACACATTATTAACAACGGGCCACTAGTGTCAAGTTATAACAATCTAGCAGAATGGTTTCGCTTTACATTTGTCCATGAAACATTACCAGGAAGAGACAAGACTCGTGCTTCATTGATTTCTCTATTCTTACCAATATTCCTTCTCAGTCCTTCACAAACGCGAAGCCGCTCCCTGTCGCTGCGTTTACTCGTAGAAGCGACGGGCTGTTTCGACGAAATCACAAAAAAAAAACTACACAAACGGAGATTAGGGGCGTCCGCTGTATACTGTCGAGTCACTGTGTACCAGTGCCTCTCCAATGTAATTGCGCTGCTGGCTTTGGGACTGCAGACGGGAACAAAACCAAAATGGCAGATGGGGAGAAAGAGGCGGAGTCAGAGTGACGCAGGACCGTACCGCTGTGAGCACGAACTCCTGCCAGCCCCGCGCTCATTGGCCAAAGCGCACAAGTCCCGCCCTGCTGCTAGAACATGCATGCCGAGGTCTACTGTACAATGGGATACAAGAATGAAGTCAAAAGGATAAAGAATGAAGTTTAAAAGGATAGAGTTTAAAGTCTAAAAGAATAAAGTTTAAAGAATGGAGTCTAAAGAATATAGTCTAATAGAATGTTTGTAATGCCATAGTATGGATACCAACCGCCATAAAACACTACCAAAGATGATATGTATACTTCAACTGGTATCATTATACGATGTTGGGACACACTTAGCGTTACAAAAATACAAATGCAATTTATGGGTACAGTAAACATCCCTAGCTTTATCGCAAGTAGTCAATAAAAAAACATTTCACACACACAAATATATTAATATACACACCCATCAATATATACATATATCTATATATCTATACACACATATATATACACACTCACACATGTATACATTATATACACACACACACATATATATATATATATATATATATACACACATACACACACAGACATATTAATATGTATATGTATACATATATATACACACACACACACACCACACACACATATACACACGTACACATACACACACATCTGTACTCATATATATACACACGTACACAGCTGTACTCATACACATACACACACACATACTTAATATACATACATATAAACACAATATACATTTGCACACATCTCTCAATATATAAATTTAAAAAGTATATATAATATAATTGTATGCACACGGCTAGGCTATGGATCCTACTATATGTAACTGCAAATGTGTAATTTGGCCACTTAAATCGATAACTAAAGCAAAACTGCACTAAATTTAGCATTTCTGCAAGAAGTTTATTCATCTAGAGGTGGGTGTTAAGACAAAATAAAATCTCAATTTTGTTCCTCCATATACAGAGAATGTTTACAATACATCAAATGTGTGACAAAATGTGCCAGTAAATGTCTTTGTGAAGGTTCAAGTACCACACAAAACGTGAATGGACTGTCAAATTAACCATAATGGTATAGAAATATCACTTTATAATCTTGTTTGGAAGATAACACTAGACGTTTTGGTCCCTTTGAGTTAATTATATGATATGCACAATTCAAATATCGAGTTTATCTTAAAAACAACAATTACGATATTATCAGTTTTTCGATACATCTCCCCCTCTACGTGCATCTATTTCGACAGATCCACGTCGTATTTCTTCCACACAGCCTCAGTGATGCTCCGGTGTGTGGCCCTCAGTCACAGAGGTTAGGGGTGAACATGCCATGCAGGAGTATTGGGGGAGGGGGGTCTGGCTATTGACAAAGGCCCTGCTAAAGAGTGGGCCGCATATACACATGTCGCACCAGACACTTGTCTCCTGCTGAAGGTTTTCTAGAAACTTGCCACGCAGCGTATTGGCGTGAGAAACACAATATTGAGAGAAAAGAAAGCGAATCCCTGAATAGAAATCTGAAATGCATCTACTGACATGCGTACTCAATTCCCCAAATAAAACAACCACACAGTGCGTTAAAAACCTCAGTAGACGTGGTTTTGTGCATTTAAACAATGCACCAGGGAACCCAATTTCACTGTCCTAAAAGAGCACATTCATGTTTGCAGGCATTAAGCCCTAGTGCTCTAAAATATTGGTTGTAATAATTTTATTTTGCAGGATTCGGGGTACCTAAAATGTGCAATCGGTACTTTGCGTTGTAAGTTACGTGTCCGTGCTTTGCTGGCCATGGCTGGTCCTCTCGTACAAAACATTTCTTCAGACACCGTTATCAATCATCAAAATTGCACATCAAGCGACTGCGTAGTTGTTAGCTATCGTGCAGTTAGCTTTTAAGCTATCTAGCCACCCAGCCACTTTTTCGCTCTTGTGTGGCTCCATCAGCAGCTAACCAGATAGCGTTAGCCAACTAGCCAAAGCTAACGTGAACTAGACAGTTTCACGTACAAGTGTGTAGAACTTACCACATCCGATATTTACCCGGCCTGTTCTGGAGTATTAAAACGAGTTGTATTTAAACAGGGGATTAAAATAGACTAGAGGAACAGAACAATGAGGATGTCAGAGTGTGAAGTGTGTCGGGCTGGCGGGCTCTGTCTGTGAGTTTCTGCGTTGGACCCGGCTGCTCCCCGACCGTTTCCCCCTCACTCTATTACAGTCAAAGCAAAGCAAAGCAGCAACATGTGCACGCCACGGGCGCTACTATTATTCTGGTTTAGGGGGCGCAGAGGCTACTTTATCCGTTCAATGTGTTCGCACAGAAATATGTCGCATTTAATTTGACATAAAAAAAATCACCATGTAATTCTAAAAGTTGAAAATCACAACTTTTTCATAGCATGTAAGAAATATTCTAACAATTTGGAATTATAATTACATAACACCCCCAGTGGCTTACATTTGCTGCAAAACCGCCACGGACTCAAAGTTTGCCGGGAATTGTAGGCTTCAACAAACGGCACACACTCAAAACCATCAAACTCCATTCATTTTTTAGCAAAGACGAGACTTTATTTAATTTAATTTTAAAGATGCAAACAACACAGTTTACACAGCAAAAGGTGCACAACAATGGAAAAGCAGTTTAAGATGAAAGACAAACTTAAATTACAATCTTTTTTCATGGGTAGCCAACACTGACTGTATTTCCCAAAATATATATACAAAATAGTTATAGCTTATCAAAAATAAATAAATAAACGCAAGGGAAAATAGAGCAAATTAACATTCAAAATAAAACAGGACTGTTTTGTGCTTCTATTGTATCCATTATGTTATTATTGCAAAGCTATTTACAATGTTTTATAGTTTTTCATTATTATTATTCTTAGTCAGAAAAATAAGGTCACCTTCTTCCTGCTGTATGTTTTTGAAGTAGCCCACTAATATATAGAAGATTTTATTTACAGTGCATTAAAGAGCTACATGTAGAGAAAGATTATTATGGGAATGATATTGATAAAAAGTAGATGGTGCAACTGTGAGCATTTACAATTAGGAGGATATTAAAACATAACACATTTACCTTGTGCGACTGACAATACCACACCTCTGCACAGTGTGGTGAGGATTTCATGCACATTAAGACAAATGTCGACATAAAATGAATAACTCGAGCAAAATAAATGCTCGTTTAAATAGTCCAGCATGAAGTTCAATGTAAATTTGTAATTAACAGATTTATCATGTTGCAAGGTAAGCATTCCACATTTTCAAGTGCAGCTGTGTGGTGTGCATATTTTTCAATGCCCCCTGCTTGTCCCAGCCCGTGGAGACTGACCAGTGTGAGTTGTACTCCTTTGTCCATCTCTATCTTCTGGTTCTTCAGAAGAGACTGTAGTGTGTGTAGGTGGAGAGGGAGGTGGGTAGGAGGGGGGAGGGATGCTGAGGCGAGGCAGAGGAGGCTGTGCAGGTCTGGGGGAGCTGGGCAGAGGTGGAGGGGCCCTGGAAGTGGCAGGAGAAGCGTGTGTGCTCCGAATCACACGGGTGGATTCAGGTGGACAGTCACTGATTTGCTCTAGCAATGAGGGCATGTCTCCCTCAATCTTCTCCAACACAGCTGCCATTTGCTTCTCAATCTGCTCAATCACGCTGTCCATTTGCCAGTCACTTGTGTGTGGTAGCCCAGTTCCATACATCCCAATGCCTGAACCACTTGCGTAAATGGAGCTGTATGGACTTCCAAAACTTGTCATCTCCATTCCAGCTGGGCTCATTTCAGGGTTATAAGGTGTGGCATGACGGCCCAAACTAGCTGTACTGCCAACTGAATAACACCCTGAACCAGGGGCAGGGCCTGTTCTTGGGACACTGAATTCTGCACTGTATCGGTCTGCTTTTCTAGTCTCTCTATCTTGTCTAACTAAAGGGCTAGTTTCTCCCCTGGTTCTCACCTCTCCCACTGCTGTGGCTGGTGAGACTGGTGCCACTGCTCTCTCAGCCACTGCTTCTGGGACTTGAGTTTGACACCAGTTTTCATCCCTTTGTGCACCAGGCTTTCTCTCAAGAGTGAGTGTGACAGCAGTTGGACCCGAGTCGGTGGATGTTGCGCCAGGGGATGAGGCAGCCATCTTGTGTTTGTTAACTGGGTCAGGAGAAAGAGAGACATGTTTCTTGTCAACATCCAATCTTTCTGACTCCCTAACACCATTTTGGCTGATAGGAACTGATTTTCCATCATTGACCCTTTTCTCCTGTGCGGTTTCAGGCTTTACATTTGATTGATTCTGCTGACGTGGAGGTTCCTTTATTTCTGAAGGGGAAATACCTACTGTTGGGCCTATACTTGATTTGTCTCCTATCTCCTCATGCTCCAAACCCACTGGACTGTTCTCCACTGTCACCTCTAAGGACACACTACTGGATGTTACCCCTCCATCACTTGTACCCTTATCTCCCTCATCACTTGTCCTTTGGGACTCCTCCCCTCCCGGAACCTCAGCCGAGCTGTCAGTTGTTGCCTCTGTGTTCTTCAGTCGTTGCATGAATGTTGTTACACGGATTGCTTTCTGCAAGGCACACAAAAGACACAGAAACCATGTTTACTATTTAATATAACTGTGGTGGTGAAAATGTCCTCTGGTTCCTCAGGAAAGTGAGAAGTGATTATGAAATCTAAACATAAAAGCATTTGGTGGAAATCTTGAAAAAGACAGAATGAGTTGTCATCATATTTTTGAGGTGCAGTGCTGGTCTTAGAACAGCGCACATAGTTAATGCCATTTTAACTTTCAGGAGATATCAATTCATGTACCCTGGATAAAATATGTCCTTCTTCGTCAATTTATGAAGAACCGCTCCATCGACCCCAAGTACAAATGCTATAACAGGTAATATGATAAAACCTTTATTTGAGATGTGCAGGGCCATTGATTCTCCTGAAGCCATTTTGACACATAAATATTGCTAACTACAGTGCAGCTGAATAAAAGCAGCTTCTGTTAAGACCAAGCTGGGACCTATAGGTGCAATAAGCAAGGATCTGATCAAGAGGAATGACACACAACCGTCACTATCAGTGCAATAGTCCAAAGTGGCCTACATCCCTTAAATCCTTTCTAAAGCCAGCCTCCTTATCTGCACTCATCTATAAGCAGCAACACAGATACATACAGTGCTCTTTGTTGCTAATGTTTATCCCATTTTACTTATCATTTTATATTTGTGCAGACGAGGAGTCAGAAAGGAACAGAGCGTGCCACTTTGAGCATAACCTAGAGAAGAAAGTGGGGCAAAGTGGATGGATTTCTTCTGGGACAAGGCAGTGTGTGGTAGTGGATCAGAACAGAGCATTGACCAAAAACCCCATCTTGCCCAAACATGTTCATTTGACACTTTTTTGTAGAAATTGGTGGTAAGATGCATCAATGAAACATGTTTGAGTATGAGTTCTGTCCATGCTCTGTCCCTCCGCTCTCCCTTACACAGTGAGCAACAATACCTTTAACTCCTGGGCATTACATGAAGAGAGAGAGAAGAGGAATAAAGCTCAATTTGCCTCCATCTTCTATATTTAATTGTACATATGCAAGTTGTTCATAATGGCCATTTATACATTTGCACAATAATACATATTATAGGATACAAATTGACATACCCGCCATTTAGCTTTAGCAAAGTTCTTTTCAAACTGAGCACACACTCCGTCTTTGAGATTTTTCTCTGATGCACCATTCCCGGCAATCCTAAACACAGATGATGCAAAGGTACGTCAGAACCTTGTGAGAACTTGATTGCAGAACTATTCGTGACGTCTTGGAGATTACCATTCATGCCAGAGTGCGTCTTGTGCTGTAATTCTCAACATCTGATCTACCTCCATTAGCCGACAAACAAGCTCCTTAGCTGAAAGTAACATAATCATCTTTCATTTTCTTTTATAAACAATAGAAACAATTAGACAACAACTCTGTTATCTTACTTACTCGGCATACACATAGATATAGGCAGTATATAGGTCGTGTATGTATGTATGTATGTATGTATGTATGTATGTATATGTATATGTATATGTATATGTATATGTACTGTACATCTATCTATATACACACACACACACACACACACACACACGTCATATATATATGAAAACCAGTTTCCTTTACATACTAATAGACCCAACTTATTATTGTTATTATTATCTACCCAACTGTAAATTATTGTGTACATAGTAAGCCTATTATAATTTTTATCCTATAGTAAATTTAAATTGTTTTCTTTAATGCATGCCCTTATTTGTGAATTTTGTTCATTGACAATAAACCTTTTCTGATTATGATTCTGATACTGATTCTAACATTGTAGTGTGTCTCTACCATGTGGCGATGTTGCGTACCTGCAGGTGAAATATCGTCCCAGTATGGTGAATCAAATTCAAAGTCACCAGCAACAATCCGACAGAAGATGATACGGTTATGTAAATCTGTATTTTCCTCTTCTGTTTCATCATAAAATGGGGGATTACCTGATAATCTATAAATGTAGAAGTATGTTAATACATGTATTCACAGAAACATTTCATTAATTTAGACTGGATATAAGGAAATTAACTGATTGAATAGATTAGATACTTACAGTATGAACATAATGACACCCACAGCCCAACAATCAACTGGTCGTCCATAGCGATGGCGAGCCACTACTTCAGGAGCTAAACAAAATGAAACATTTACAGCTCAAGACATCATGAATTATAAACGTTTGCATTCACAAAAGAAATTGTGACACACAAAATGTTTCACAGTAACAGAACAACCAAAAAGTATGTAATATACAATATAGAAGTAATCTAAAATTGGAAAAGATCTTACCTAGATACTCAGGGGTTCCACAAGGCTCTGTAATTGGCCCATTTTCAAATCGGGACAAGTAGAAATCTCTCAACACAACTTTGTTGTGGTTGTTTTCATTGTAATACATCAGATTTTCAAGCTAAAAAATAAATGTTAAAAAACAATTATTTCATTTTATTTAATTGAATACATATAGCTAACATGTAGATTTAAAAAAACGTATCTGTAGAAAATAAAGTACAAATTGATCCTCCCCGACCCATACTTTAACTTAAAAGACTGATACCATCTGGGAGATTTCAGTTTCCCCCAGTAGAGGGCATCTGAATCTCATGTTATCCAGTACTAAGAGCAATAACTTGCTCACAATTTCTTGGTGATGGAGAGTGAAGATATCTATTTGCATTTGGGCTTCAGTGGAGAATAGACATATGGAGTTGTTTCACTTAATAAAATCACAGATCCTTTCAGAGTCTTTAAAGCTGGAGGCTTCTCTACAGAGCTTTTATAGATTTAGAATTCAAAATTGATTTTGGACGTTACATTCAATTGTGTTATTGTGGGACCAACTGTTCTGCTTTGGAAAAATAGTACCTTGAGATTTCTGTGAACTATATTAAGGGAGTGTAAGTACGCAACAGCCTCCAAGACTTGTCTGATGACGTTGGAAGCATCTCTCTCTGTGTAATTCCCTTGGTCCAAGATCCAATCGAATACGTCTCCTCCTGTGGCTCTGTGTGCATTAAATCACAACATGACACACGTACACAAGAACGTTTGATGAGCGCACTCAAAAATGTTGTAGTAGTCCACATGTTCAACAATAAAACTAATACATTTCTCTTTTCTGTTTTTGTTTAGTTTTTTTACTAACCAAACTGTTGAGCCAGCCCAAAACTTGATAGAATGTGTTTTTCCAAAAAGATTCTGGGTAGCACAGGTGGTACGAGTAGGCTACTGTACTTCCTTTATAGTCCAGTTCACAGATTTCATCATTGGTAGTCTTAGTTTACAGAATTATCTTGAAGATATTCTGGACTCCTTGTAGAAGTGGTATTGTGCATATTTTGTGAACTTGTTATTGCTGGTCTAGACCTGGTTTTAAATATTGGTTTAGTCCTAGCTCTTACAAAGTTTAGACCTAGGTTAATCCTTATTTGTTTTTCTGAATTGGAATGACATAAACTGAAACAATGCGGTCAAGGGCAGAAAATACAATTGTGTTGAGGGTATATTTTACTAACTAATACAACTGCCTGTTCATTGCAAATCACCACTTTCCCTGAATGGAAGCAGCAAGTGCTCAAGAAGCCACTGCTCTTGAGTGTCATGGACAGGGCACACTCTGTCCATATTGATCCGTTCTCTTTCCTCTGGGACCCACTTATGCCAAACAGTGCTTCAGGTGCACTGAGTAATGTAGTGTTACTAAGAGCAAATATCCAATCCAACACCTTGCTCTGGCGCTCTGGGCTGGATCTGAGCACATAGTAATAAGAGATGAGGCTCAAGTTCTACCCTTGAGCTGATACATTTGTGTCTATAAAGGTACGCATAGGAACACAACATAATTAATACACACACTAACACAATTACAGAAGACTAATGTAGTTTATATGGAGAACTCACAGTTCTTGGATTATAAAGTATTCTTTCCTCGTCTCATATGTATCTATGAGCTGAAGTATATTAGGATGGTTCACCCTGGAAAAGTGACAAGATGAAAGTCATTAGTCAAATAGATTCACAAACTGAAACATTGAATACAATTCAAATACAAATTGAGTATTTGTACTCTGCAATGCAAGAAAATCCAGTCATATTGACTACTTATTTATTCATTATTAAAGATCTTCTATATTTCTATATTTCTTCATATCAAACACATCCTTTGTTTTCTGACTACGTACAATTTCAGAATCATGATTTCATTCTTGGCGGCCTTGCGAACTTTCCTGCCGTCCTTCTTCAGGAACTTTTTACAGACAAATACTTTGTCTGTCTGTCGTTCTTTAAGCAGACACAGCTCACAAAACTCCTTCCTGCAACATTGACATCAAAGAAAAAGGTTTGAATAGAAGGAGACAAATAACTGGATTGCAACTTTTCTGGTGGAGGGTCCGCCACCTGCTTCTCCATGGAGATGTTATTGCCTTACCCAGTATGGCATTAAACTGACCAATAATTTGCATTTATTGCAAGATAGTGTTTTTATTGCTCAAAATAACTTGACCTGGTGGCGTCTCCTGCTTGTCACCATGGAGATGAATGAGTTTAATGCCATACAGTGGAAGATTTTAGACAAACTTCTCTACGGAGACAAGAAAAGTTACATCCTGCATCTTTAATAAAGAATAGCTGAGCACTTAAGGAAAACAGTTGTATCCTTTCTTTTCTTTAATATTTATGGGCACAAATAGGCCACGGACAAAGCACACCAAAACTTTATATTGTTTGTGTTAGCATTTGTATTTGATGTTCACTATCAGAAGTAACTTTTACAATTCTGATACCGCTATTGATACTTATACTTATTAAAACATTATTCAGATGACTACCATATACTGTACCATGTACAAATAGATATACACGCACATGTTGTTGCTTCACATGTATGGAATTATTTAGTGTAGTCAAATAGGTTTTTGAAACAATAAATCAAAATGTAATGTTGCCTTCAGTCATTTCTTCAAAAAGTGCTGTACAATGTGCAATAAAACTAGAGCCAACTCTTAAAATATTTAATCATGAATGTAGTCCATTTGGAAATAAGATAAGGTTGTCGTAATAAAATTTGCACGAGTCTGACCACAGAAATCCATACACAGCATGACTATACTCACGCTCGGAGGACTTGTCCAAACTCATATTTATCGGTCACATCAGATATATGGTTGTATGACCGCCCCTCGCGCAGGGCAAGGCACCCAAACGGCATGATGGCATCCGCCTGGAAAACAACCACAGATGGGCTTTTTATTGATCTAAAAAACACAAAGTCAAAAATGTGTTGAAACATTAATGAATAAACTATCTGGATGGCACTTAGATAAGAGGAGGAAAGGGATTGCCTGCATGGCTAGCATGTCAAAGAGGTGTTGAGGCACTGATGAAACATTATGAAAGCCTCTTTGAGTTGATGTCTGCGATCAAAGGACGGACGTTACCATTAGCCTTGAAAATGCACAATGCATATGCTGCAGTGATGGAACAGATCAGAGGAGAGCTAGCCTAGCTTGTCTGGTCGCCTGGGTGTGAGCCAGTCTAGTCAACAGATACTAAGCTACCCACTAAGCTTCCCTCTTTTTGGCCAAAGTCTGTGTGGACTCTCTGCAACCTCTGTCAAATCCAAGTTAAATTTCAATTACAAAAGCCAGCGTCCCTCTATCCCTGGAGCAGCTGGCCTCTTTAGCAGCTATCACTAGTCTAGAGATCTTGCAAGTTTTTAGTTTTGGGAGGAAACTCCTGGAAGAGTCTTGCTATTAGGATATAGATAGGGATACAAATATAGGACTGTGTATTTTCAGTATTATTAATTTCTTATTGCTATCCAATTGCTATCTTTACTTTTTTATTCTGTCATAATTCCCTGTCCCTACGTTATTGATAAATGCTTTGTCAAGCCAAGAATGTAGAACAGATCCATCTCAATCAATCATATCTTTATACCCTTTCCCATTCAATACAACTGCCAAGTCCATGTATCATATGAATAATACTCAAATCAACTTCATTTGCGTTGTCTTATAAACCTTGCGGTGGTTAAAAAGGCATGGCAAAATTCTTTAAAAAAATTATTCCGTCCCAAAATAAACACTGAGCCAACAGCATGTCTTGAAACGCCCAGGTACAAAATCAAGGATGTACAGAGTGAATCAGCAATCGATATAGCATCTCCAAACAGTCCTCAGGCTGTCCTCTCCCACGTCCTTAGAACCAACACAAACACACACCATTGGGTTGCATCTTTCTAAACTACCTCTATCAAAGATCATACTCATTTGAATTATTTTGTCTTTGCAATGAAGATATCTTTCAGCAAAGGCCATTAATGCATCAATGTACTACTAGTGGCTTCTATGCTGACCAACAGTCACAGGGGTGCATGCTAGGGCAGCGCAGGGCGATGTGGTCTAATATTTTAATTACAATATAAAAGAAGGGAATTGCAATAATTATATAATTTCCAATGTGGCTAGTCAATTATATCATTATTGCATCACTTTTTTGGTGGCAGTTGTAAAATTCTGCTTAATGCCTCACATTCTTTCTCTGCCATTGTTTTTGCAACTGAGAGGAATACCAGCTGCAGTGCACATGTTATATATCACAATATTCCAAATTTCATAATTCCCAAAAGCAAATGACAGTTTAACAAACGCAATGATATGACTCAGCCTTAGTGGATACAAAACAAGCCTTTTTATTATAGATATAAAAGCTATGGGGGTTAATTTGCTAAATACCAAAATAAAATTACATGAGATTAATATTGGCACCATTAAACATGAAAAAATAAGTAAATACATTTAGCATTATGGTCATTATGCATTATCACTCGCAAGTTGTGCCATTCTGCATGCGTGTATCATTACAAGTGCAGATGATAGGGCCAGTGGTACTCGAGGATGACCATAGAGGAGGCGGGGCTGTTGTAATCTGAACACTGGCCCTAATCTCTAATCTGTAATCCAGAGCACTGAATGTGGTGCTGCTGCTGCTGCTCCATGTGTTGTGTACCAAGTGCAAAATTGTGATGGCTGACTTTTCACATTTGTAAATAGTAGTATGTCCATATGTGCAGAGAGTATGACTGACCTAGATGTTAGAAAAGGACATCTGTATTCACTTAACATGATCCCAGGACAGTGAAGGTGATACGAACAAAGGGACCCAGTGCCAACAAACAGATGAATTACAGGCAACATCTGCCCCACTGAAAATGTTACGGGACAGGGCAGAGGACGAAACTTTTCTGAGTGCTTGTTAGTTTTACTCCTCTCGAACAATGTCCCTAGTGGCAGCAGTTTAAATTACTGGATTTTGTAAGCGCAGCACAAATCCCTGCACACTCTTGCCACTTCAACTGGATGTTGGAAAATGGTGTGGAGGAGATTCGACAGTTGCAGACCAGGGGACAAAAAACAGTGCTTTAGTGCTTCAAAACTTTTGACTCTTTACAACTGAGAGTTAACCCTCATTTTGTAATAGCAGAACTATTTCTGGATAAGCAACTTCTCCACGATGCCTCTATTCAACAATCAATCACTCACACGGTTCCAGAACCATGTCAGTCTTCAGTCGCCTTTTTTAAACTGGAAATTTTAGTTAGTTTACTTTGTTGCACATTATAATAAATTAAATATATTGTTTATTCTGGAGCATTTTGAACAAAATTGACAGCAGAAAAGAAAATACATTTACTTGACTGCGGAAACTACCATTATGTTTTGGTTTTGAATGAAGGACCTCGGCCTATTAGCATGTCCATTTCAATATTATACAATATTTGGAATGTGTTAAGATGTCTGAAAATTGGACTTGTAAAGTACACATAGCCTAGAACTGCTAATATATACTAATATAACCTTTAATTGCATACTGTATGATGATGGGTTTTCATGTTTTAGTGTTATCCATGAATCAAATATGGCTATCCACATTGCAAAATATGGATATCCACAATGTGAAATGTGCTTATCCACAATGATCCGCAATGTCTTAAAATAAGAACTGAAGAGAGAAACTGTAGAAATACTTGACAAGAAAACACAAAGCACGAGAACAGGTAAATGTGTGGAACAAACAGCAAGGAGAAAAGAACACAATGACTAAGAGCAAAGGGCTGAAGAAAAGAGTGATCGAGTGAATAACAGAAAACTGCAACGGCATATTGAGAGCGCCCTCAACTTCACAGCCACTGTAGAGTGTGAAGGACGCACACTGGCAGCAGAAACGTGTAACAAAAACACTTGTGAATGAACACAAAACTGCAGAACTTTAAAAAAAAAAAAAAAAAAAAAAAAATAAAAAAAAAAAAAAAAAAAAAAAAATGCATGCATGTAGTCCTGTTAACTGAGAGTTGAAGTTAGCAGAGCCAAAGAGGTGCTCTCTTGAAGTGAAAAAATGGATAAGAATAAGCAGGTTCGGACGGAGATAAAGAGGCCATATTGAAATGTTTTGGACATGTTCAGAGGAGGTCTAGTGAATTAGATTAGTGCTAAGGCGATGTGGTGATGAAAAATAAAATTGTGCTCTGATCCCTGTAACAGTCTGCTATTTTAGTGAAATTCATAATTTCTCTATCTCTCTATTTATTTATTTATTTCTTGTTTGTCTGCTCAACCCAATCACAGTGATGCATGAACTCTCAGAATATAACTTCATTTACCTCTTAAAGGCACTGGTCATGAATCATGGCAAAAGGAAAATGGAATTCTGTCAACAGGAAAAAAGTTACACATTTCACCCCTCATCCAGGTAGTTTCTTCAGTTCATCTGACAATGACTGAAATCACTCCCTCACAAAATCATGAACTGGCTCCAAGAAAATTATGATATATGCACACATCATTTTTGCCATATTCCCCACACCTAATTATTGCTATTAAGTAAATTTTAGGCTAAGATGAAGGTTCGTGATATAGTAAATTACCAATAAAAAAGCAGAAGTTTGTTCAATGAATAGTGGCATTGCCAAATTAAGAGAAACAAGTAAAGGCGTTTGTTAAAATGTGTGATTGGGCTGGTTGAAATTCAAACAAAGGAATAAAACCTTTGGGCATCATCACTCAGTATAAAAAGCATTTCTTATTCTGTGTCTTGTTTGACTATGTTAATGTTATGCGACACACACCTATTAACAGCCCAGACTCAAATGTGAAGGTACACAGGGCTGTGAATCACACCTTGCCTCTGTGTGCCAGTCTGTGTGCGCTTGTTCACAAGTGTGAGCTTAGTAAAGCTGCTGTAACTGAGGCGCCAAATGAATCCAAGAGAATACCTTTTAATCCGCTCTTAGCAAAGTATATGCGAAAAACCAGACGCCAAGGTTATCTGCCAGTCTAGTCAGTGTATGCCCCTGCCACACAATATTGCAGCCACACCATGTTCATTAATACAACATAATCAATGTAATTTAAATAATAAATGCATCAAAAATAATGGCAAATGTTAAAATGTGTAAAGCCCATAGTTACTGTGTTAGGCTTGAGCTAACTGTTGCCTAAACCCCTGCCAGGGATAAGCAAAGGGAGATAAATGAATGCATAGACGATCAGCAGAGGCAACATCTCCAACAAGGCTCTGGACAAAAGTTACCACGCACAGATAAACATTATGTATTGCTGATAATAACAACAGATTTCGGGGACAAAGCAATATTAAGTACAATGGTTAAAATTGTGGCAGCGAAATGGTGAATTGTGTCACTGTGTCCTTGGATTTACCAGATGCGACATGATGCCTCCCAATCACAAACATGGTCATTATCATCAGCAGCAGGCACAAATCCTGTACTGAGGGATTAAATTATGCACAATTTAGATGAGAGGAGACGTTATATTTACATAGAACAGAAAAGCAAGTTGAAAACAGATGGCAGAAAAAAAACATTAGTTAATTGCCTATAATGACCAATAGCACGTGTCCTTCGACAACAAATGACGACAGTGTTTACAATCCTTCACGCCGTTCCAACTACAAGCTACAAGGAACACACAAAGTTCAGTGCTTTTGTGCAAGTAAAAAAATGGGAAATTTGCAATACGGAGTGGGGAAATATCTTGCCTAGGGATGTCACAATTTCAAATGTTTGTGTAAAGATTGTTAACAAAACAAAACAACAATAAAATGTGAGCTGCTTTATGAAAGTTAACTTTATGAATAAATAATTAGGCATAAACAGCAAGAAAAAAAAATCCCTTTACATTTAGGTTTACTTTTTTTTACTTAACTTTGCGTCTAAAATCGGCGCATTTCTTTTAATATAACTAAAAAAGGCCTAATTTAGTTTAGAAAATTGTCACTTTTCTATAAATTGAATTCTAAAAAATGAAAATTTTCTTCTAAAAATGTCAGGGTTATCATTTTTTAGTCTTCATGATTATATTGTGACCTAAATAATCACAAGTATTGATTAACCTAATTATCTTGACATCCCTAATCTTATACCAATATTAAGTATGTTAAAACTAAATTCTGACATTAATATTACTTCTGCTACTGCAAATACAACTTTAATAAACTACACTCTGTGGTCAAAATAAGCATATACTTAGAGCATTTGCATGAGTAATTGAAAAATTCTATTCACCAAAGCACAATGTATGTATAAATTGTTGTTAAAATGTTTTCCCTCGTCCCATGCGACTGAGGACACTGATTACTTCTGCTTGTGTGGTCAGTAGATGCATCTTCTAATGTCTGACTTCACTCACATGTGGAGCAGCCTTCACGAATGCATGCACACATGTCACACACTGCTGAATGCCACAAATACACCCTGGTTGTGACAGAGACAGGAAAAGACGCCTGCCTTTCATTAATGTCTGACACAATGATTTTATTTCTTTATTGCCTCAAGTCTTCCGGCGCGAAACAGGCCAAAAACACATACGCCTGCAATTTTGGCATTTTTCTGATGCAAGTTTGTCATTGTGTTTCCATTTCTGTCCCTATGGCTCAAAAACTATTAATTGTTTTTCCACCGCTAATTCATATTTTTTAAGGCAAGCAATATTGAGAATCCTACAAAAATTGTCAGTACTTTAAGATGTAGTTCGGTAGTAGTTACATTTTTCTAAACGCCTCTTTAGCTGTGTAAATGTTTTCATGATTTGTGTGCTGCTACTTTTCCATTTTGAAAATTCCACCCTTGATAAAGAGGTTTTGATCTCAATGGGTTTCACCAGGTTAAATAAAGGTTAATGAAAAATAAAATGGAATTAAAACATCTTTTGTCAGATACGAGGAGAAAACGGGCCAAGTTGAATTTGGGATGGAATCGATAACCTTTCTGTTTGTGGCCAACTCTGAAACCACTGGGGACTGCCACCTCATTATACTTCAAGTAAATGTTTTCGAGCTCCACATTATTTACTTTATTTGTGCTGACAATTTAACATATGGTCACTTTCTACCACTTGTTCCCACATATGTCAGTGACTTTGGGCCTTAAGCGGTGTACACCCTCGTCGCAGGGTTAACACAGAGACACATTCACTCTCACATTCATTCACTAGGGCCAATTTACAGTTGCCAAATGACACATACATGTCTTTGGACGGTGGGAGGAAGCCGGAGACCCCGGAGAGAACCCACGGTAACACGGGGGCAGACACCCCCGAGAATCAAACCCATGATCTCCTTATTGTGAGGTGAGTGCTAATCTCTCTGCCACCATTCATCCCAATTAACATTGAAATTTAAAATAAAATAAAAAAATATGGAAATTAAGTGCATTAACCCATGACATGGCCTTCAGGCTATTTTTAATTCACACATTCTTTTGATAACTTGTGTTTGTTTTTGTGTTTTGCTCGTAATCCATGTAAGTAGGGCTGACAGAGCTACAATGGTTCTCATTAATAAAATCCAAACATGAATTATTCCATTGCACGCCTTCATTTGCATTGCTTTGGGATCAAAACTGTGAAAACATCCCTTTAGTTTATCTCCCTTATGTAAGAGTTTCAGTGGATTTAATTAGAAAATAATTGCAGTATAATTATTCCAGGCAGAGCAGCTGAAAGCCCTTTAGTGTCGTTCATATCACTTATTTGTCCCACAAAGATATGTTTCCATTAAGGAAGGATATAATGACATTAATGTGAACTCATAGCCTAGTTTGTTCTAGCCAGAGAGTGGAGAGAGGGGAGCTAAGCTGCAGTTCTTTGGGGCGATAGTGTGACCTGAAAATGGGGCATTGAAGTGGTGAGGATGGAATACACGAGAGGCAGACCCAGATTGAGAAATAAGATGAGGGTAGAGGAAGCGCGGTCAATTATCAACAAACACTTCTTGTTCCGATTCAGACAAGGGAAAAGTGTTTGAGGGAAAAGTGAAAATAATACTGATTAGAGACTCTTTACCTCAAGAGTGTTTTGACCTAAGATGCAATATGCATAATATGGTAAATATTATAGAAATGGTACTTTAAATTTTCAAGTGAAGTCACAGTAGTAATAATTATTAATCTCAAACAGAGACAATATGCGCAGGAGCAGCGCCAGGGGAGGGAGTGACACCCTTCACCCCCTAGATTTTTGCCCCTTACAATCTCATCTAAAATGTTAATCTTAATTTGAGACTACAATCACAAAAGCCCTACATGGTGCTAAACCTTTAAACTTGTGTAGAACAGCTTCATGCTTCGATGTTAAAATGTTATTCGAGCACCGCCATGGAAGACCGTGGCATTCTCACAGGGTCTTCAGGAAAAAATGACTGGCGTCAACCCTGAATATGCGTTAGAAAGACAATGATAATGATTATCTACAGGCTGTTTTGGAACCTAGACGCTGGTGGTGGTGAAAATCAAAACCAGAGAGAATATGGGAGTGATAAAACGGCAAAGGGGGTGCGAGGGTGGAGCAGGTCTGTGTGAAATGAACATCGGAGAGGAGAAGCAAAGTGCTGAGTTTTAAACAGGCTGTCTGATAATTCATAGGCTGAGCAGGGCAGCGGAGGAGTAGCTTGACCAGGTGAAGCAGAAGAGAGTCCCAGCAATACCATAGCAAGATGGTGGCTCTATACTTGTGGGAGCGGTACAGTGTTGTCATTAGTTGAACGAGTAGTAATATAGCAGTTGTGTTCATCATAATAGTAACACTAGTCAGTAGTGACATTCTTGGTATTTAGAGTAATATCAGTGGAAGTACTTTAAAGTCACTCAACATTTACTTTTCCGTACAAATTGCAATATTTTAGTACTGCATCCCTCATTTCATGTATACTAATGTATAGTGGCATACAGTTTTTTAAAGAGTGTATGACTATTTACTGTATTGTATAGAGTGGTGGATGGCACATAATATAATTTATTTCATTTATTGCAGTATATTCCCAGTAGGGGTCCACTCGCTTGTTATAACTCTAATTCCCTCATTGGCCACTCTACCCTGTGTTTGTGTGGCTGCGAGGCACAGATACAGGCATAATAAGAAAACACGACTACAAATAATAAAAATAATACATTTAAATTGAATAAAAAAACGAATAAATTAATCTGTTAACACTGGGAGAAAATCTTTTCAATAAAATACTTTTGTAGGACAAACATTAACTTGAATAAATGTATACTTTGAGTTGCATACAAATTTGGGAAGGGCGAGAGAGTATCAGTATCGATGATTTTGGAGGATTTATTTTCATAAAATATTGATTAGTGGCAGATTAGTGAGTTAAAATGGAAAAGGGAGAGAATTGAAGCTAAAATAGGCAACTGCGTATTCACACTATCATTTGAATTATAGGCCGGATTACATATATTAGTACAGTACTACAAAGTGAAGAGTGTATGTATGAACTTTACAACAACTTTAAGGTTAGACTGCAACATATCAAAATCTTAATATCTAAATTCTGTCAGTGCGGTCTTTAATGAATTGTATTGTATAATTGTTTATTTTATACACATGACGCCCTTACTGGTATCAAAAATGATCTCCACAGACAGTAAACACCTTTTGTAAACAGCTGCCTCCCCCCTCTCTCTCTGTCACAGCGGAACATGTTTGTGTGTTGTCGTACCCCTGTTTTCTGCGGTTGGTCCTGTTTTTCCCTTCACCTCATTAGGACCGTGGACCGGCACGGGCTTATGGCAGGCTTGGGTTGATCCTTAGGGAGCAGAACCACAGAGCCAGGTTTTCATGACCAACACTGTGTGTGTGTGTGTGTGTGTCTGTGCGGAGAAGACATGTCGAGCTGACAGGCAGGTGCTCAATGACTTCACAATATCTCCAGGCTTAACCCCCAGCCTCGCACACAAGCACACAGCTGTTGCATTTGACATAAATATATACAGCTAGACAATTATAGAAATTTGTAACTTGCAGGTTACGCTCAAAACAATTCACTTTTAGGTTGTTTTGTTGGACTGTGAGCAACAGATTCCAAAAAGTAAAAGGTCCAAAATGGGAAAATGGAAAAAATTGTGTTCACAAATTTAATTCAGAATGTTTTAAAAAAGGGCTCTACACCACTGTCTCAGCATCAATGGACAGCAAAGGAACAACGTTTTATATAATATATTATGTATTATATAATGGGAGAGTATATACAGTTGATTTCTTGGCAAACGTTAGTGTTTTATTAATGTCTCTCTAGGTTTTCTTATGGTCCTGTATAACCTCCTTCCTAATCCAAAATGAAAGACTACCAATGTGCCTTATTAATGAACATTTTATTTATTGATTGATTTCAAAAGGGCTAACCAGGCTTGCATCGCGTGATCTGTCCTCCGTTAAAAGAGCAAAAATGTGAGTTTTATCCAACTGTAGTCGAAGGAGAAAAGCCAATTCATTGTACTTTGGATCATTTTGATTTACTTTCAGGTTTTGGGTCGTTAATTTAAAAATAAAATCAATCCACGCAGTAATTCAGGGAAATAAAAGATATGGCCTATACAGAATAGGTTCCATAACTCCAGGTGTTTTTTTCTTATAGTGTGAAATTGGTAGCCAGACGAGGTGTGCACAAAAAGGATCTTAACAGTGAATGAAAGGAAAAGGGAGGATCATAAATATCTTATAGAAACCTATTGCATAAAGCATGGCGGTGCATTTTCACATTCAGCACATTTCCCTCTCATACAGGCCAACTATAAAAATATTTATGAAGTGAAGCATGAGCCCGCTTTGCTTCTCACTTCTCCACATCAGCCACTTAGCCCATCCCTGCACTCGCCTTTGCATGTTGTTGGCACTTTTGTCCACACCCCCAAACATTTAGTTTTAATAGGCTGCTGCTCTCATGGCTGTTACCAGCTCTGATTGGCATCACATTCTGAACACTGACAGGTAAAAGTGAATGATGCAGAATATCTCTTCATCGAGGCACCTGTTAGTGAACTGGATTTTTAAAGGATTTGTTTTCAAAGATGTTGTGCTAGAAGTTTGTTAACCAAGTTTGACAATCTGCCATGAACAGAATGTGGTCGAATGTGAGCTGGTGACAAGGGCCAGGCTTATGATGGTTATATGGTAAGCTGAAATAAGTATGCCTTTCAACAGTATGTTAATATGAGATTGGGCACCGGGTTACTTTTGACAGAAACATTCAGGCCTTGAGGTCAGAAAGGTTAAGAACCCCTGCCTTACACAACAATAATAACATCATTGTCTCTGAATGTAGTGAACTTATAGTTTGAGTTAAACTAATCACTTACTTTGTGCCTGCAGGTAATTAGATCTGGAGATGATCAAATACTGCTCCTATATATAGAGTAATTAAATGAACAATCAATATTTTCCATTGTTTTTAAGCCTGTGTAATTTTGCCTCCTCTGCAGGAGAAGAATATAGGCTTATGTCATTAGCTGGTGAGAATGGAAAATTAGATTTTCTTCCTCTGTTATTTCATTCTTGTTTTGGTTTTTGCCCTTGCAACCTTTACCAGTGTGACATTTTACACAACAGCATGTTGATAATTACAAAAGCTGTCTAGGGGGCTTTAGGTTTTTTCAGCTGACTGGCCTTATGGCATCATGAGACTGGATAAATTTTTCAGTTTTAGACATCTGGCCATTGTGTACAAATCATTTATTTCATTTTTAGTGCATGTGTTTGACTGAAGTGACCTTCTCTTCTTTGATCATTAATTTATTTATAGTTCATGCCATTTAATTTTGTTAGTACCATTTTCAAGAAAAAGATGAATAGTGTAATTAGGAGTTTGAGAATATAGGACACATTCAGAGTTTATATAAGGTCAGAAATCATAATATTCAAGAGCAAATAAACCACCTCAAAATCCCTCTTCCTCACTTCATCACAACTGTAAATTAATATTCTATTTTTACAACGTTCACAAGTCAAGGCAAAATCTCTCGCTCCACTCGTGGGAAAAAAAAAAGGAAAACCTATGGCATAGAATTGCAGTGCCAGCATCCAGACACCAAAGTGGTGTGTGCGCATGGCTCACGTGTCAAACTCCTCTCCCGGGGTCTCACACACTGACACCTATCTTCCCGACATACAAGCAGGAGGCTAAACAACAAGGGGGAAATGTCATTGCTACTATTTTAGATGTTTGAGAACGCTATTAAACATCCACTGGGAAAGATAAATGCGCCAGAGCAGGAGATGAATCTGTATTTAAAGGTCAAACTGACTCTGGGTTCTGCTGGGGAACTTGGACCAACTGGGTAAAGTCTGAGACAGTGTATCAGACGCTTGCTCATGAACTGAGAGATACTTTGGCAACAAGAATAATTACTGTTTGTAGTTCAACTTTGATTACACATGCTCCACTTTTATTTACTTGCATTTTTCTCATCTAATCTGTTCTAAATAGGATGCCACAGGTTGTTCCGAACTGGGATAAAAAAATAGAGGATACAGTTTATTAATGTATCATCAAGTTGTATAACCAGCCACAGACTGGAATGATATTGATTGTACTGTACAGTATGTGTCTGTGCTGGGGTAGTAAAAATGGAGAGATGCCAGTTTATGGGGAAGGTTAAATACTTATAAATTGCCATTAAAAAGGTAAAGGTGGCAGAAAGCGTGTGTATCAGAAGGGCCTCCATAAAAGTGAAGTACATAAAAGTGAAGTACACCACAGGAATGTTAGCAAAAAAATGTACACCACGGACCTAGATGAATTATACAACACATTTGGTACCTCAGCTGATGCCTAACAATAATATTTCAACTATATGGCTCTAAACCTGGACCTTACACTTACACTACAGTGATGCACCTTCCCACTCTCCACCTCCAGCTTCTATCCACTCGTGTCGTTGTAGGGTTTGCCTTGCATATATTCTTCTGTAAAACCTTTTTCTCTCTACACAACCATTTGTATCTGTACCCACACCATGTGCATTTCAAGCCATCACAACCCCATTAATTCATTCCTTTTGTGGCAGAAGTGGCCTTTGGACAAAGAGCACTGAGAGCCTCGCAAAAAACTCAGACTTTAATTGAGATGATGAATATGCAGCACGCTTCTTGTACACACAGGCACAGTGGAATAACACTGAGTTCACATAATGAACATTTAATGATAGAATTATGCAAGTACAAAAAGTAACACTAATATTTGATCACCTAAACCACAGTTTTTGACATTCACTAAAGTTGGATGAATTTTGCTATGAAAACTCCAGGTCCATGAAAAAGCAAATGTTGGCTCAGAGAACCCTTGACTTCTATTGGGAACATGAAGAAGAAGGCAAAGTAGATGGATGGGAAAAATTGGTTTAATTCTGAAACCCTAAAACTGTCAAAAGTCCACAAATTGAAAGTGGCATTAAATGTGCAGTTGTTCAGCTCAGTGGGCAGTGGGCACTAATAAAATTTAACAGCTGTTTATTAGAATGAGTGCTTCTGAAGGAAATTAAGGGCCTTAAGCCAATCTGGTGTCAATAAAAGAACAACTGCGCACAAAGACATGAGTACAGTGCCAAACAAAACAGAAATAGAGGATTTTTATTACATTTGTTTGTTCATTCAGCTTCTGTGCTCGTCACAGCATGGTGAGGGTGATTTGACAGAATTTGACAGTACAGTAATATGTCATGAACAGATAGTGTGCACGTCACTGGTTTGATGGCCCTCTACTCGTAAGGTGAATAATACCATCACCGCCTACACAGATGAAAAAATATAAAACAGAACCGAGGGGGATAAAACCCAAGAGTTTATTGTGCTTGAAAGACAGCACTTCTCCATAATCCTTTAGATAAATTGTGTCACATGTGCTGTAATCTGTCCCCTGGAGGGTCTTTTTCACACAAATCGTAAACATGCACCTATCTAGAACAAGGACTATGCCACATAGAGACACAGATGGGGCACTCACATGTCCAGTTATATCTTGTCGCTTCTTAAATTAATTTTGAGTCTACAAGCCATTCTTTGCAACATGCCAGTTTGAGTGTGTGACAAGGAAGTCTTCGCTCATGAACTAGGTCAGTCTGTCTCAGGGGGGAGTTGGAGTGAAAGATAGACAAAGAGGCAAGGTAAGGGATGAGGAAAAAGAAAGATATCAGAAAATACATTTATGGTTTATCTTGTTTCCTAATCAATTTATTATGAGCATTTGGTGAGGCTGAATACCTTTGGACATTGAGTGGTTAGCAAAGGAATCCATGCCACTTTTTTGAGCTTTTAACACTCATCCATGCAACCTCCACAGAATCTTATGTGCCCCCTTCCCTCACGAGCAACTCCTAAGTGACAAGGAAAAGCGAGTCATTGATTGGTTGATAGCAATACGAGTTCTTAAAAATAATGCAGCCCAACACGGTCAACAATGTTATAATGTTATAATGTTGTTACATCATCAAAAACATACCTTAACACACACACACACAAACAAACTCACAAACATTAATTCTGTTTGTGAGTTTGTCTTTCTCTGAGTATTCAGAGATCGCTCTGTAGCAGTTTTCCTCAGATAGTTATATAATATAATAGTTCCAAAACCCATAAATCTCCTGTGCAGTTTTTAAGTCCATAAACCATCACCTGACCTTACTTGAGTTCACTTTCTAAATTGCAGCTAAATCCTTTTTTTCATGGTTCACGGCAAATGCAGTCAGCAGAGGGAGCTCTAACGCACTTCTATTCCCTTGAAAATAGGGGCTTAAAATGTGCTTTCCAAATATAAGAATATATTTTAAGATCAAAACATAAAATGCCAAGGTGACCAAAACATATTTAGCAGCCAAAATGTCTCCTTCAAATCTCTTAAAGTAGATAGTATGCTTTCAAGACAACTCCAGCTGCTCAGTAGCTCGTTCCATCAACCATGCAGCATACAAATTCAGACACAAAGTGCATATTAATGTCGGGCAAAGTCACAAAATCTGCTTGCAAATGAAAGCAGAAAAGTCCAAAAAGTAATGAGGCCACACCACTACCACGAAATATAAAATGGTAAAATATCCTATTAGAGTGGCATTAACTCCCACAACTCTCCCTTGTCTCGCAGAAGGAGCTCGGAATGAAAACTGCTTTATTTTGGCTTGAGGCAAATGCACTGGCTCCTAACTGCTCGCTGCTGTCTGCATGTCATTAACTATTAAATATTAACCGGTTTAACTTCAAGGAATTGGAAAATGCCCATCAAATCAAAGTGGAGAAGCATGTACAATTTCCCTGAAGTGCTCTTGCCGTTCTGTTTTTGGACATAATTCATAAAATGGTCAAACTGGTATTTTATTTTAGCAGTTCATTACACAACTATTGGAGGGAGATAAAGTAGGCATTGCTGTAATGTTGTCAGATAAAGATGAACAAAAATGGTAATCTGACCCTGAACTAACTGCTGTTCAAGCACTTTTTCGTGGGACTTTTTAGTTTACTTTCGCTCCAGTACAACACAGTAACCTCCAAAACCTCTTTGATCTCTGTATGATGAATAATGCATTATTCTTATAGTATTTAGACAACTTAAACCCATATAGAAATAAATGCAAAGACCTAAATGCTGTGTCGTCACGGTTCTTTATCTCCCAGCTCCAGAAATATGTTTCCAATAATCTTTAATGCTGGTTTAATTTGATTTGCAAGCGAAAAGGAGGAAGGTCAACAAAAGTACACGATAACAAAAATACTATAACATGCACAAGACAGTCTATAGTCCTTACTGTGCATGTAAGAAACAGTGAAAGTGCTTTTGTGAAATATTCTGTGAGATAGAAGACTTAGAAGTGCCCCAAGAGATGACCGGTCTAGTGGAAGAATGAAGAAGAAGAGTGGACAGAGAGCCAGTTTAAATACAAGCCTATATTGGTATGAGGTAAATTACTGCAGGAGACCGTTTTAAAACATAGGTTTGCGCTGTTAGTATATGCTGTGTGTAGGACTATAAGGGTTATTTTTACAACTGTGTGGGCACTGACTACACCTTACAGAGGCTGGTACACCTGTGGCAGAGCGTGGACATGTGCTGTACAGAGAGATGCTTCCTCAGTGAGTCACACGAAGTCTACCGTCTGAGGAGAGGGTCAACAACAATGACTGAAAACATATGTGAACTTTGACTGCTTTTGTTTGCTTTGAAACCGCAGAGGTGGATTCAACGCTTGCAGTAGGTTGTGCATGAGTTTCTAACTAAAGTGCTGCTTGGGATGTTACGTCTGTTCATCTAGATCACACCTGGGTATTTGCGGCTCCAGGGGCCCGATCAGGCCCTCGGCCTGTTTTAATCCGGCCCTCCTCCCCCCAGGGATCATATGTGTTTTACTCTTAGTTTCTTTTATTTTTAACTGTCTTTGCGCTGTAACATGTCTTTACACTTAATAAAGATGACATGAAATTAATGAATAATAGATTCAGTAACCAGTATTTTACAGAAAAGTGCTTATAATGATAAGAATTTCGGATAAGAACCAAAAGGTGGACGCATGTAGTTAAATCTAACTAATACTAAGGTCTCACACACCCTTTGACACACCTATAATATTCATATGCATGAATTATCAGGCATGAGTGCAGCTTTATAAGAGCTTCTGTCATACAAGTAGAGCAGGGGCGGACCACTAAACCACAATCAACCATAGCGCTGCTTTTGGACCTTACTTCCAGGGTTGCAATCATTAAAACACTTTTTACTATAACACTAATAAAGTTGAGTACCCCAGATGTTAATCAGCTCATATTTATGGTGTTAAGTATGCAAATTACCCCAAAGTGTCTATCTTTTTGTACAATGTAGAGCTGCTTTTCTGGACAGAACATTCACAAAGTGCGAAGTCCAGAATCAATCCAAGTTGTTGGCAGAATGGTTTATACAGTATATCTAAAAACAAAGTAATCAACTCACTTGATAGTTAGCTTGTGTCTGCATCTGTCATATTTTGGAGTCTTAAAAATAAATATAGCTTATTCATGCTAAATCTCAGTTTAAGTAGGAGGCTATTTTTAACATTGAAAGCTGTCCATTTACAGCCCTGCCATAGTTTTTTTTTCCAGTATGTCTGACAATTTGTGCCAATTTAAACTTGGTATAACGCTGCTATTCTGGCCTGGATTTAGAGAGATTTTTTTCCTTTTTTGACAGTGATGCATTTGTCTGTGAGCGACTGGTAAGAAATGACTCACTATAAAACCAAGATTTAGTGGATAGCGGGGAATTATGTCTATTTCTATTAAAATGAGCAGGAAAAAGATTAATGAGATTTGTCTGTAATGATGTACATATGAGCTTCAAAGAAAGACTGATAAAGCAAGGAAATAAGTTAAATGGTGTAGGTAGAATTCAGGACATGGCAAACAATAAAATAAACCACAGCAAAGCAATGATTTTCATTTCACCTCATCCTGGGATCAATATTTACTCAGGCCAATGAACTCTTTGAGGCCACCTTTTCATTGTATTGTATATCAACCAGAACCGCCACTACCCTTTTTACAATCTAAGAACAAATACGTAAGGGCACAGTAAAGCTGTGCAATGAATTTAATTTTAATCGAGGTTCCGTCATTGTTAATTGTCAATGTGGTTGGGGCAGAGTCAATCCTCTGACAGTAAAAGCATGTGGTTTGGAGGAGAGTAAAGATTTGAGTTAAAATCCTGTTTTCAATTCAAATACATTTCAATTCAATGAAATGTATTTTTGTAACCAAAATATTTTTGTAACCAAAATCAACAGCGGTTGCCTCGAGGGGCGGCCCTAACCTTAACAGAGTAGTCCTGTCCTTAGAACCTCCTTCTCAACCAGGAAAAACTCGAGATCCGATAGACGGTGGAGCCGGACCCACTCAGGAGGAGAACCTAATGAAGAACCGTTCATATGGAGTAGAGCCCATATGGAGTTGTACTTGTCTACATTGTTCATGCATGAAATTAATATCAAATTGTTTCCTCAAATCAACACGGGGTGACAGGGGGCATTTTATTTATTTTTTTATTACAAAAACAAAGGATGTGAGAAAGGAGAGGAAAAATAATGAAAAAAAGAAATAATAAGAAAAATAGATATGATTGTTATGTATTTGGTTGTAATGTTAATGTGTGAGTGTAAGTGCTCGTTCGTGAATGTCGATGTGTATGTCAATGTCTTGGTAAATGGTTGGATGAGAATTAATAAAGTAAGATGAGGATGATGAGGGCGTAAAGATTTGAATTATCATTACTACCACCATGTCATTAACCTTTTATCTTTTCAGTATTCATACGTCCAATGTTGTGCATTGAAATTGGCATGGCTTCTTGCAGGCATGCCGTCGGTGGGTGGTTTCTCTACCAGTTGCATGCTCGCTCCTTGCTCGCCCTATCTGCCAGTGTGTCTGGTCTGTTTGTGTGTAAGTGTCCTATGCTATGCGTTAAAATAGGCAAGGTTACTTGATAAGCTTGTAGGGATTATTGTCCCTCAACAACATGTCTGCCTCCTGTATGTCAATTCAATTACATTTTATTTTATTGTAATTTGTATCTAGGTATGTATTGTATTATATTATAAGGGATGTATCCATTTATTCAAATAACGTATATCAAATAATCTATTTACACACATACTTATAATACATATATACACATATATACATGCATACATACACATACACACATATGCATACATACATATACATAAGCATGTATACACACATACATGAATAAATTAGTTTATGAAAGGACAAATGGCAGTAGTAGTAATAATACTCATGATGCATGAGTACAGTAAGGACAGAAGAGTCAGGAGTGCAAAAACAATATAAAACAATGTACAGGCTAAATAATAGACAGAAAAAGTCATTAATATATATATATACAGTGTATATATATATATATATATATATATATATATATATATATATATATATATATATATATATATATATATATATATATATATATATATATATATATATATATATATATATATATATATATATATATAGTATATAATGTTTATGTGCAAGGCTAAGGATACAGGTGGATTTCATAAATTTGTCTAAAATTGGAGAAGGAGTGATGATAAAATGATTAAAGAAAGGTAACCAGGTTTCTGCGAAAGACAGTATGTTACCATCATGATGGGCAGTGGTTTGAGATGTTAAACTCAATTAGGCAAAATACAATTTAATAAGAAAAAAGTTATGATACATTGTTTGGTCATTGACCTATTGCACAACGACAATGCCCCATGTCCCTCAGCAAGGAAGGAGTGGAATTATTGGTCCAAATCAACTACTTCAACTACTCTATAGTGTTGGAAAATGTGCATGAACTTGCTGCCCTTTGGACCATTGGCTGCTTCATGGACACAACAGAAAGACAGATTTATTATTATATGTATTCATTTTGTTTTCAGTTAGCTAGGCTTTAAAATAAATCATAACATAGGCCTATACGGTATCAAATATTGAGATAAAAGCACTTAAATGCAAACAAGTCTGGGAAGGCGCCAGAAGACCACATTTATGCAGCATTAAGTAACTGTAGTGACTCTAAATTACCTCCATAGTAAATAAATGAGAGTGAATGGTCAGTTTGTCTTGTCCTGTGCACCGGGCCTACGTTGCCATAGAGATGCGAATGACTCCTCAAAAGACACAACACATAAATGACGTCTATGTATAATTTTCTTTTTTCAACTGTAAAAAATACATAAAAGATGAACCCAATGAAACAAAACAAGACCAGCGGAAAAAACTTGTGAACATTCAATGAAAAAATAAATAAATAAATGCTTTACAGTAGGCTATATGTGGAACTGCAATAAAAAATGTAGCTAAAACATTGAACATTTTAATATTTTAAGACATATATGTCCATTTTACTCGTCTTGAAAATGCCCAGGGACTCGCCGTAATGTGAGAAAAACGCAGTGCAGTGCTGTGGATGTAAATGTGGCCCTTGTTCTAATCCTGTATTAAACCAATCCATTGTGTAACTGAGACAAATGAGTCTAAGGAGCATCATCTTTCACCTGTAGCTCACATCTCAGCTGCCACAACCCAATGTGCAGATAAAAACTCCTTTATGACCAGCTGAGCCAATAAATCCGGATCAAGGCTGACCTCTTTTTCTTTCCCATTATCTCCTCCACTCCGTCTAAACGGAGCACACAGTTTCACAAGTGCAAATGCTATACACCACATACTATAGACCCAAGTTCAGAAAAGAAACTTGCAACATTTCCAACAGTATTCGTTGATACTGTATTTGATTGCTGAAAATACAGTCCAACTGACCCGAGCAATAATTCTGAAGTAATTGTTTTCCATTAATTGCATTGCACAGTAAGAGTCAGACTGCGACTGTATTTCACAGTTTATGGACCTAGGATCCAAGCAACGTTTGACTCAAATACTTTAATATAGATCGAATCTTTAATAATGAATGCAATCATAAAAGAAGCCCCAGTGTGGTAAAAAAGATTGAAGAAAAGTGATTTAACTTATTTACTGTACGAAGGCGTTAAATTTAGTTTGAAAAAGTGCTAGCGACCCAAATTCAACACATATATTTTTTTATGTATATCTTTCATTGCTGAAGTAAAAAATATCTAATAGTGTGTAAAATCCTCTTATTAGAAGGTAAAACTACCAATAAATGTTGGATTAGGCTAAGTAGACGCCATGGAAATAACTGTCATGCAATCTTAAGCATTTTTAAAACAGAAAAAGCTCTGAGGCACTAAAGGGATTGACAAGATTTATGAAAAGCATTTATTAATTCATGGAAATCATTTTAAAAACGCCAATATGTGTAGACCTTACAGGGCCTTCAAAAGGGCGTGTCAAAAGAACAAAATAGGCATTTAAGTTTGAGTTTAGCTTGCCTTGATGATCGACAGCAGTCTTTTGTCCAATGAGAGCGTAGAAAAAACGCCCAGCAGCCTCGTGCAGAACAACAGGTTTAACCCGGAAACTTCGGTGTCGATCGACACTGATCGAATCTGCACATTTTTTGCTAAACCCGAACGCACCTAGATACTGCCAACGCACCAGGAAGTCTTGTGATTGGTTCACATAAGATATAAAACAAGATAATTTATTTATTCACCCGGCGGTCAGGAGGTCACATGCACACAACATGCACACAACATGCACACAACATGCACACAACATGCACACAACATGCACACAACATGCACACAACATGCACACAACATGCACACAACACATACCAGTCAAGTGCTACCATTAAACAAAAGAAAGAGACCAAAGTAACCACAACAAAGTTGAAATAATTTACTGGATCAAAGAGTAAACAATAAACAAGATAATTTGTGACTGTAAAATCTTTCAGTTAATAATATGAATTTCTAATACTAAATACAGAAATACAGAATAGTAATACATCAAGGCCAGTTACGTCGCCTGGACTGGCGTTACCGGGGCCCCATCCTGGAGCCAGGCCTGGGGTAGGTGCTCGACGGCGAGCGCCTGGTGGCCAGGCCTTTCCCCACGGGGCCCGGCCGGGTGCAGCCCGAACGAGTGACGTGGGGCCGTCACTGAGGTTGTTTGCAAACTCCTCGGTGGCAGAGCTCCGGGGGTGGATGAGATACGTCCCGAGTACCTAAAGTCTCTGGATGTTGCAGGACTGTCTTGGTTGACACGTCTCTGCAACATCGCGTGGCGGTCAGGGACGGTGCCTCTGGACTGGCAGACCGGGGTGGTGGTCCCTCTGTTCAAGAAGGGGGACCGGAGGGTGTGTTCCAACTGTAGAGGGATCACACTCCTCAGCCTCCCTGGTAAGGTCTATTCCAGGGTACTGGAGAGGAGAATCTGACCGATAGTCAAACCTCAGATTCAGGAGGAGCAGAGTGGTTTTCGTCCTGGTCGTGGAACACTGGACCAGCTCTATACTCTCCATCGGGTGCTTGAGGGTTCATGGGAGTTTGCCCAACCAGTCCACATGTGCTTTGTGGATCTGGAGAAGGCTTTCGACCGTGTCCCACGGGGTGCCCTTTGGGGGGTGCTCCGGGAGTACGGGGTCCGGGCCCTTTGCTCAGGGCTGTCCGGTCCCTGTATGACCGGAGCAGGAGCTGTGTTTGCATTGCCGGCAGTAAGTCAGACCTGTTCCCAGTGCGTGTTGGACTCTGCCAGGGCTGCCCTTTGTCACCGGTTCTGTTCATTGTTTTTATGGACAGAATTTCTAGGCGCAGTCAGGGGTCGGAGGGGGTCCGGTTTGGGGAACACAGGATCTCATCTCTGCTGTTTGCAGATGATGTTGTCCTGATGGCTCCATCAAACCTGGACCTGCAACATGCACTGGGACGGTTTGCAGCCGAGTGTGAAGCAGCTGGGATGAGAATCAGCACCTCCAAATCTGAGGCCATGGTTCTCAACCGGAAAAAGGTGGCTTGCCCTCTCCGGGTGGGTGGAGAGTCCTTGCCCCAAGTGGAGGAGTTCAAGTATCTCGGGGTCTTGTTCACGAGTGAGGGAAGGATGGAGCGTGAGATTGACAGGCGGATCAGTGCAGCGTCTCCAGTGATGCGGTCGCTGCATCGGACTGTTGTGGTGAAGAAGGAGCTGAGTCGAAAGACAAAGCTCTCGATTTACCGGTCAATCTACGTTCCTCCCCTCACCTATGGTCATGAGCTTTGGGTAGTGACCGAAAGGACAAGATCGCGGATACAAGCGGTCGAAATGAGTTTCCTCCGCAGGTGGCTGGGCGCTCCCTTAGAGATAGGGTGAGGAGCTCAGTCACACGGGAGGAGCTCGGAGTAGAGCCACTGCTTCTTCACGTTGAGAGGAGCCAGCTGAGGTGGCTCCGGGCATCTGTTCCGGATGCCTCCTGGACGCCTCCCTAGGGAGGTGTTTCGGGCATGTCCCACCGGGAGGAGGCCCAGGACACGCTGGAGGGACTATGTCTCTCGGCTGGCCTGGGAGGAAGTGGCTGGGGATAAGGAAGTCTGGGAGTCCCTGCTTAGACTGCTGCCCCCGCGACCCGGCCCCGGATAAAGCGGAAGAAGATGGATGGATGGATGGAATACTAAATACAACCAAAGATTAAGATCAGAAAAAAGGGGTAAAATCCTTTAACCCGGTAAATTCTGCTGTCTTCACAGAGCCAGAAGGATTCTCGTTGTATTAGCAACTTAAGTCTCCACCTATTATGTAAATGTGGTCAATGCAAGCTATAACCCATTAGCATTGCTATATCCCACTTATTTATAATGCATGGCCACTGAAATTGTTATTAAAGCATTGCTTTGATTAGTGCTTTCTTTTTCAAACATACAACGTCCATGAGAACCTGACAGATTCAGTATTGCGGTTGGTGAATGACATAATATAATATTTTCTTTGAAATAATTGGTGCTCATCATATTCTGACATATTCTGACTATCTGCATCGCAGATGCCACAGTTAAAGTTCCCAGTTCCTGGTGTAAGCCACGGCAAAAATAAATTGTTGGTCTTTCTGACTAAGCTTCTCTAAGCACTGTCACATTTTAACATGTCCCAATTCTTTTTAATAGTTTCTTTGATTCCATAAGCTTTGTCACTAAATTGTGTAACAATGAATTTGATTGGCATCATATTATGGTGTCTCTTTATAGACTGTTGTTCCCTCTTTAGATGTTGGGGCACTTGAGAAACAGTGTGAAGTTTATAGCCCCTCTCTTTATTCAAACATCTACCCCTTGGATCAAGTTCAACATCTTCATCTGAATCCCAATTGTGTTTGAGCCACTGGAACTGACCATAAGGTATATTGTTGATTAGCTTGGGTAGATGAAAGTTGTCGGCATATTTCAGTCAGTAGCTTTCTAAATATTGATGTATGTAGCTCCCGCTTGTGGTCTTTGAAGATATTTATGTCAAGAAAATGTATTTCAGATGGAGAAAATTCTAAACTGAGCCCACAGTGACATTATTATTATTTAGGTAAAGAAAACATTTTTTGTTGAATTGTTTGTTTAATAGGACAACATATAGATATAATTCTGATTTTTTATGTATTTGTTAGCAACATTTTGCCAAATGAAAATATGTTAGAAATGAAATAACAGAATGCCCTATTGGCTGCAACAACGAACTTCAGAATCAGAATCAGAAAGGTTTATGTTGTCATTGTCAATGAGCAAACTTCACAAACATAGGAACTTGTTTGTGAACTTGGCTAATGCATTCCACAATCTGTTTTAATATTATCCAGCCCCTAACAATGATATATTTTAGTATTGCAGCTGCATATTTTTTTTGGACATGCAGTTTTTCTGTCATTCCTGATCTACCTCTCTCTTTCCACAGACACCACACAGCCATGGTGATAGTAGTGCTCATTAATTATTTATCCACTGTCCCCACACAGACTACTGGATTTACCAGCCTTTCATGCTGCTCAACATCACACACAAAAGCCCTTTGCTTTTCATATAAGCAGTTGATCTGGTGTGAAGAAGGAAAAGTTGCAGAATTTTGCCCTTAACAAAACAGCAAATATATAATTGATTTGAACAATAACATTTGAAATCAAAATTCCTATATTAAAAAATAAATAGTGTTCATTGGCCTTGGAAGTGGAAACAGAGTGCTTTTCATCACTGGTTGAACTGAACAGTCAATTAGCTCTAAACCCATGCTCTTTTCATGATTCATTGATGACTTTCTAATTCTTATTGACAGATAATGAGATGGATTTAAAGGGGGATTAATATGCAAAATCAACTTTAATGAGTTTAGGGTTAGGAGTTTCCTCTTCATTAGTATACTCAAAGTTGTATCTTGATTGGTTCATGCATGATTGAGTAATGTTGTATTATCTTCAATTTAAGCTCGAGTGCTCAGAACATTCCAGTTTTCACCTACCCCCTATGCCCTCCCACATCCCTGTACTTACTTACTTACTTTGGTTGCAATTATTTGAAAAAAGGAAGACGCCAGACCATCCACATTTGGTTCTAAAATGTCCCATAGCCACTTTTCAAAGACAGAAAACATGTAAATAACAATCTTCTGCTGGCTACGGTGAAATGTCACTATGAAGAGGCGGAGCGTATCAATTCTGCAGTTTTGAACAGGAAGTCAATGGGCCTGTTTCGATTACTAAGCTGTTTTCGATCGATATTGCAGATAACAATTAATACAATGATTATCTAATTATGTTAAATATCAGTATACCTGAAAAAGCAAACTATGTCTCCTTTAACTTCAAGCTCAGTACGCGTTGACAAAAATAACAGATGCATGTACGCACATTTTCAAATATTCTACATCAATAACTATAGTAGTTACATATGTTACTTCTGTTTATTTCAGTTAATAAAGTGAAATCAGCCCAAACCAAAGTGTTAACAGCCTAGTAGCCAGTGGTGCATCTCTGTGCCCGGATCATTAGGACTTTTCTCATTTGTGCCATATGTCGAGCTGCAATAATGAAGGTTTTATGAGGAGGTAGAAGGAGGCTAATTCATCCCTGGCTGCACTGGGATGCACTACATGCTGCTTGTAGGTACCAGGCCCACTCTTACAATGTGATTTATGGCTTTAATCAGAGTTTCTAGGCTCTCCATAGTGTTATTCCTATTTAGTGTCTCAGCTGTTACTTAAGGGAGGTTGAACGTTTCTTCTTCTTCTGCCTGCCCTCTGCAAAAACGTACAAATGAGAAATAAAGAAAATTTAAGATGCCTGTTTATATCAAATGTCTTTGTTCTTCTACCACAAGGCTTAAACGGCATTCATTTATATCACTACAACGGCACTTTTGGGGCTTGGGCAGCATAATTACAAACTTTACTAATAATACAATAAAATAATACACTTTACAGACAGTGCATCATCAATGGCAAATAAGTAAGGTGAGGTTTGAAATTTACTTTAAATGTTCAAGTGAGAGCTGCATTATGACCAAGAGGTTTGTATTAAGAGCATATACAAAGTAGAGGTGGGAGAAAGCAAAACATTGATAATATCATAATTGCTGTTTGTGAAACTTGCAAAACTCAAATATTGATTGTTTAAAAATTTGCAAAAAGAGCGAATTAAAACTAAAAGAAAGACAGTACTTTTAATATGGACATAAAGTGATAGTTATTCACATTTGTGTTTAATTTAACTTTCTTGTGTGATACTTGAACCTCAACCGTGATATTTATTACTGGCATAGTTTAGCATGTTTTTGATGTCTGAATAATGATTATGAGTTTGATTGTGAGTTATTAAAATAAAAAATGTTTTCTTTCATTTTTGTCTTTGCCACATTAGTTGAACCTTTTTTGTATAATTGTCCTTGTCAAAACCTACACAAATATGAACAATCAGAAATAAATCAGATTACTCACATCAGGTGTAACCATTAGATGGTATTTCAATAAACTGATAACACCAGAAATCAGAGAATGATCAGATTTTTGGTGTGTATGTGAATACATCCATTGGGATAATGGAACAAAACAGGGTGTACATTTTAGTCAACGTCGCCCACCCCTAACCAGGTAACAGTGTTAGCTGTGGAAGCTAGATCTAATTGCATTTTAAGTTCTATCTTCGGATGGTATGAGATTCAAAAAATGCATTAACACCATAAGCTATGGAAAATCACTTAGACCCTTTATTATTTCATTCAAAATGTTGAGCACGACCTTGCAAAAACATAACATGGAGCGCACCATAAACCATGGGATACATCATTATCACACTATACTACTAAACTTGACATTTACCAGATATTTTTTTTCATAGAATTGACATTTCCCTCTGCCATTGGACTTATGAACACTTAACACCTGCCACTTCAACCAATACTATTCATGCACTGTTCACTTTCTGCACAATTTCCGACCATGTGTACATTATTGTGTACATACTGAGACCTGGTTTATTTCTATTTTTAATTTATGCATGTCTTATTTGATTTGATAGATTTTGCTATTATTATTATTATTATTATTATTATTATTATTATTATTATTATTATTATAATTATTATTCATTGTTTTTTGTTGCATCTTAACGCCGAAAAGTTCCTATGTTTGCAAACTTTGTTCAACGACAATGGCAATAATGGCTGATTCTGATTCTGATAAGATGCGAACTGACTCACAGAACCTCCATGTGTTTTGATTAATGAACCAATGAATGCATTCAAAATTATGAAATGAATCTACTGAGTTCTAGCTAACAGTCTCCCACTCACAAATCAATCAAACTGCTGCATGTCCTGATTGAGGAATTACCACTACCATCACAGTCGGTGTAATCCCTCATTCATCCAGGAGTGTTCCATCGAAGGAAAAGATTCACATGCAGTCACCTGGACACTGTTTTGAAAATCAAATTTTTTTGATTTTTTCAATCAGCGGACCTGGTCTGAGGACTCAGATTTTATGCTACTCTGACTGTGTAAACCCTACTCAAGGGAGGAGTTCCTATTGCTCGACACTGTCTAAGTTTCACCTGAGATTAATCTTCTTTGTTCACTCTTATCACATATATTTTAAAGCATGTCAGCAACAGTAATAACATAGCCCTGTATTTAGTAATTTAGTCTTGGCATGTGTCTTAATTGGCTATACAAGCATACTGTAATTTTCATTGGGGGCAGATCTGGGGCTCAGCTGGAGGTGAGGATGTGTGAGAGCAGAAGGCAGAGGAGACATGCAAGGAGTGGAGATGCAAACCTCCAGTGCCAGGCAAAAACACGCTCGATCACAGACTTCATTAAACTTTTTTGTAGAGTTTGTTCTTACATAATAAAGGTGGCATCATGTGTAAAGACTGAGGACAAATATGTACTTCACTGACTAGTTAATCTGAATCATGCGTCTCTGTAGTTTACACATTGCCTTTAAAGCAGAAACAATTTTTCTAAATTTGTACACAGCAAATGAAGCAAAAGCGATGCCGCTTGAGCACATTCTGATGGACAAATAAGATTTCCAAAACACTACATTTATATATGTTCCTGTCATTTATTTTGATATCTTCTGCTATGTCTGAGTCTAAAACCTTTTCAATACACATGTCTATTTTGGATATGTTGACGGTTATTTCAGTAACCCTCCCATCGGTAACAACAGTGAATAACAGTAGATTGATTATTAAACTGCATTTATTTGTCATTTACATATTGGCTTATGCACCCGCAGAGACCTTGTACAAATTATTACTGACAGCCAATAATGTAATAAAGGCCAATGAAGTAATATAGATTGCAGTTGGGTGCAGTTACTTTTATAGCTGGGCAAGCAGACTTGGGGTGTTCATCAATATTTAGTGGATAACTATTGCGGGAACAAGGCACCCCATCGCGGAAGTCAAAAGTTTATCTTACTGAGCTAAACTGCCATGCTTAAATGTAATGCTGTATGGACTCAATAATGCTCTTTTAATTACATAAACTAGCTCTCTATGTTGTTAAATGTCTAACTTTGACTTTGAAACATGAACAGAGCCTTAGCTACAAACAAAGACATGTCTCTAAAAGCTAGTTTTTAAATGACTTGTTGAAACCTGGCGTTTCTGTTGATTCAGGTCTCCATTTTAGATATAGCTGTGACACACGGTAATTTCAGATTTTATTGGTCAATCACTGTTTTCCTTGATTGCCCTGACCGCACACCGCTGATAGAAAAAGATGATATTTTAGTAACGTCTTGCCGTTAGTAATGAGTTGTTATTGGCAGGTTATTACATTATTGGCTTCACCAGGATAATTGAATGCATTAATAAAAAGAAAAATTACTGCATTTAGAAATAGCATGTTTTTGGTGACTTTGTGCAGTTTCAAATAGCATCTAGCATAAAAAAATGGCATGGCAGAAATGATTAAACAGCAAATCAGGCCATCCCTTTTCAGAGTGTACAGATTAAAATAAAACACTCACATAAAGCACTGTACATGACTTAAGTGACATCATAATGACTTCTTTTTATTGGATGGAAGTCGAACTCCAAGACTTTCTGCGATTGGAGATTCTAAACCCATAAAATTAACCAACACATATACGGGTTCAAAAAGTTCAAGTAGTTAGAATAATGGACCACTTAATATGGGTCTATCACCATCTGTAACCCACCATCCCAGCGGCTGTGTAAAAAAACACAGATAAAAGCTTAAGTCTCCATGTGTATTCGTCTTCGCCTGTGCTGCAGTTGTAGCCAAATCTCAGTGGGAAACTTTCACATTAAAGCATCAAGAAGTGGAGAGCATGTACTTCATACTCTATTATGGCATAACATTGCATTATAATGGGATATTGACTGCTGCCATGCACTAGCAGCAACACAAACCCGGCATCAGATTTCTTATTGATAAAATCATAAATAATAAAGATCCTTATTTGTTGCGCCATGTCGACACTATCAAAGTAATGAACAAGCTCAAACAAGGACATACGACCAACAAAATGAAAGACCTACATACAGTTTAAATCAAAGAGTAATAATTGCTCAAAAGAGAAAAGAGCATGTGAACGCGTGTGTATGCTCTGACACGCATACATCTGTGTCAATGCATGTCACAATATACATTGACACATGTATGTTATGACTTCTGTGTCAATGTCATAAAAACTCAAAAAGGACTTGCCTTCTTTTTCTTGTATTTTCTGTTGTTCACTGCTTTCAAGAGCTTTTCCATTAAAATGGTTTACTCAGAGCCTAGTTGCTTTGGATTAGTAATATAATGGCAAATTTATCACCACTGAACAGTTTGGTAATCAACATGCTTATGCAAGCAATCATATTTCACTTGTCCAATTAAGTTGAAACCACAAAAATGAGTGATCAGCCAGTGATGAAAAACATGTTCATGTCAAAGCCAGTGAGCTAATGTGATCTCAGAGCCTTCTACCCTCATGCATATCCAAAAATACAGATTATCTATTTAAAAGATCTGGTCCGTTAATGCGGCAAAAAAAGCTATTCTTAAGATAAATAAAAATTACTTCACAAATCCAGCCATCTGTGTTAGGCCTTCTGGTCTATTGCATCCTGTTGCATAAAAGCATGCAGGCTATCAGGAATACATTTAGGGTCAGAGAGCAGAAAAATGAATCCAATACTTCTAAAAAGACTGAATAAGACTTGGACATGCCCTGAATGCACTTAAAAAGGGTTGGAGACCACAGAACAACACACACCTACACTCCCACTCAGTGTACCGCCTGTGGTAGTCAGTATCTCACTCAGCTATTGGAAACCAAGGACAGCAGCACAGTTTTGCTCTGAATGCAACATTACACAATAAAAAGAGGGCAGATGATTTGAAAGCTGTTTGACTTCCTAGTTCATGTCTGAATGCTGTATGACATTTTAAAACATCCTAAATGCAATTTAGGATGGACATGCTGGACAAACATATTATTACACATGATCTAGTATAGAACATGTCAATGTTCAATAAATCCAAAATGTACTTAAACTTATACTTAAACACAAGCCAAAAGTAGTCAGTATCTAATACCCCGCCTTCTCGATACCAAAATGATCTGACTCAGTTAATCTTATATGAAAAGTCAATGGTCTGAACAAAACATACAAACTCAAAGCCCAAATCGGTTTGCATTAAGGCTCCACCCTTGTTTATATCTTCTATTTGTTAGATATAGGGAGTGCACTGCATGAAGCAGGCGATGAGTGCTTTCTCTGCCATCGCTTTCCTCAAAGTTTCCCACCCCCCTTCTGTCTGTCACAAACCAGAAAACTGCCTGGATTCACTGCAAATTGCAAAAAGCATGTGTTTTCAACTGCAGTGCTGAAAATGCAGTTATACTTATAATTAGCAATGAGCCCTGAAAATAAAGGGGGCATAACTAGACCCAGAGCTATACTGGGGCACCGGCCTCTTTGATTTATATTCCCATTTTGTCTAGAAAGTCTGATGCTGTGCACCTCTCTTAGGTGAGAGTGTCTGGAGGTCTACCCCAGGAGATTTTCCACAGAACAGATGTCATTTTCTGTAATCTGATGAATTATAGATGAATACATCCAAATGTGCTAACATACTAGGTACTATCGTTAAAAAGCTCTGCCCCTGCTCTCAGCTCCAGAACAGCCACTGTCTGTGAGCAACAGTGTCCCACTGAACTGGGCACTGACTCTCCAGAGTCCAGACACACACTAAACCGCAATGTCAGGACATCTGGTCTCACAATTGATGTTGCTTTTAATCCAACAAACATATTGTGAACAACATTTGGACATTTGCTAACTTGTGCTATTGAATCACATTCTTTCATATAGATTCATTGCACAATGCAAATATGAAAAGTAAAAATAAAAAGTGACCAAAAGCTTAGGCTTGATAGATCATCTTTATGAATTCTAAACTGATCACCCTGTAATACACAGCTATATAGGGGCAGGGTGGTCCTTATGTCGTTCTGCACTCTTGGCACTCTTGCACAGAGCACAGAATGGGTCTTCATCTTTCCAGACTGGGACAAAGCTGATTTATATTGGGGCATGTGCCTCACTATAAATGGTCTGGTAACGTCCCTGGATAGACCAAATGTCATATCCTTGTTGTTTTCTGGAAAAATGAACAGAGGCAATCTAAAAGCAAAATCTAAAAGCCCAATAATCAGGATTACAATATATTCATTTTAATACAATAACAACAAAAAGCTGCTCAGGTAACAGAAGGGTTCTTAGTGGTTTGTGTGAAGTTGAGTCAAGAGCGAGGTGTGAACTGCAGCTCCCTAAAACTCTGTTAAGAAACAACTTGCACTCACGTTACACAAAATCTGTAAAAAGAAATGCATTTTCTCAAACTAAAACTGGAGGTGCGCCTGCCCCATTTTTGTCAACCTCTTTTCCACTGTTTCACCATAAAACAGTACATTATTTTAATATTTTTTTTCTACGGAAAGTACTAATAGTGTATTTAAAACTGCATTTGAGGTCTTTTCTTTGTTTATCCAATTGCACATATTCATATTAAGTGAATGAGACAACATGGGCTGATCTTTGCTTTCATTGTGAATTAAACTTCTTTCTGTCACGCATTACCATATATATTTGAATGTGCAAAGCTTTTCTAAACAAACATGCAGCTTTTATTATGTCTTCTTCTGTCCACTTTCTACAATCAGCTTAATAGCAGTCCATATGCCGACCTACTATATAAAATGCATAATGGTTGTATTTGATGCATAATTTAAACGATAGTAACAGGAAATGGTAATGCTTTATGCAGCTCCTCTGAAAATGGGAACATCTTATTTCACTTTGTGCCAATGGCGTTGTGTAAAGCTTCACCTAAAGGGCATTTTTAGACACATGAACGTAGTAAGAATGGTAAAAGCCTCTTAGTCCTTACAATGCCGAAATAGTTCTGATGATCAAAAGGGAGCCTAAATTACCATGCAAAAGGATTCCTACTTGGAATGATGACATTTGAAATGGCCCAATTGTTTTATTAAAGGTGCACTAACTTAACTGTGGGGGGGTCCAATTACAGGTGTTATCGTTCAGTTACACCTGATATTCAAATACACCAGCTAGTGAATATTTGCTAGATGAGTTCAACACCATTATGTGGAAAGTTCCAGGCAAAGGAATAAAATCTGCATGAGTCAAGAAAGTGGCGGACATCACACCAGAAAAGTTCCATAGTGCAGCTCTATTAGTTGGGCTGCAGAAATCCATTTGCCCATGGTATATCTGCACATCATCATGGCTCATGGCCTCCCACTTGATGGTGCGTTTTCAGATTGAGAGCAATAAATACTAATAATAATAATACTGCCAAAAATTCACGACCTCATTTAACCTCACCAACATGAGTGTTAAAACCCCACACAAAACAAAAATCCCGTTTAGATACCATTCAGTCAGTTTAAACAATTCCAACGGTGGTTATACGTAACACTGTCACGTTTTATGCTTGTAAAAAACATTATTGTCAAGCAAGAATCTAAAGTAAACGACTAACTAGAAGGCAAACTCCCTACATTGTACTACAAACAATCATTGTACAATTCATACATTTTAGCTGTTCTCGTGAGTACCACAACTTTATTTGTCACAGTCTTGTTAAATTCCACTGCAGCGGCTTTGCGCGCGGCAGCAGGACCGCGCGCACCCTCCGCTCCCTCCGCTCCCTGAGCTCCCGTGTTCACGTAACGAATCAACACATCTTTTTGATCGATACAATGCTTAAGTTTCTTTGATTTCACAAGACGTAAAGCGGACTAAAAGTTGCCAAATTCAACAAGCTTTATGTTTTTCGCTTACCTTGACTTGCCGTAGCTCTGGGTGAATTGAGGTTGCTTTTGCTGCTCCCTTCTGCCTCTGACTTCACGCCTTGGCTAAACTCAGAAAAAAACAGCGAGGAATATTATATTAGTGGTGTGAAAGAAGTCAGTGCGATGCTTCTGCTCTGGCACGGCTTTTGTCTGCTCCGTATCTTCGATGGGAATTAGTTGATGCTTGTTCCTGACTGGCGCCCTCTCTCCTACTCGCTCACACTCACTCACTCTCTGTCTCCCACCCCATTGGGGGGAGAAAAAAATAATAATCTTTTGTATCTCTCTATCTCTGAAGTGCTCCGCTATGCCTCGAACAGGTTTCAAGAATGTAATATTAAAAGTACGCGTCTTTTGGTTTGAATGCGTCGACAATTGTTTCTATTCTAAGTCAGATGGCTGGGCATGAAGTGAGGCCGAGTTTGACTGCGTGAGTGTGTGGCTGCTGCTGTCTGGTGCTGAGGAGGCAGATGATTGGGAGTGGTCCGGATTAAACTACGGGATTATGCCTCGACATTCATCTCTTCATCTCACATACAGACGCGCACGCAGACATGCAGGGACTGGTGAACAGTGACATCACTCTCTGGCAGACTTGGATGTACAAACAGGCAGATTTATGTGGGAAGGAAGCTAAATGTTAAGCAAGGGAAAAAAACAATTTTGGAGAGAAATCTGTGTTCACCTCTTGGATAGTGAGTTATTTAAAACTCTAGCTACTTAATTAATACACGCATGACTCTCCAATCAATATTTGAATCACCAAAGTTGTCTTATACATCTTAAATCAAAACCAAAATACAAAATAAAGGAACGACAGCAAAACAAACAGGCATAAACCAGGCCTGTAAATGAGGTGTTTGAGTCAAAAATAACTACACTTTCAGAAAACCAAATAATTAAATCAAATTAAATTACCGAAGACCACAAAAATCCTGGGTATATCACAACTATAGTACGCAAACCGCAATCTGGCAGTCTGGGAACTTCTCTTCTGGTCGTATAGTTGGAGTAGACTAGGATAAAATAAATAAAGAAAGAAAGAAAAGAACATAACTAGGGCTTGTAGTGATCTTAAAAGTAGGACTCTGTGTTCCTCCAGGTTTAAGAGTCTGGCGATGTCCCACTTGCACGGCGTAGGTTTGTTTTGTGGCCATATATTGACTTGTGTGTATGAAGTGTGTTGAGGAGACATGAGCCAAGAGTGTGTGTCTGCGTGCTGACAGATGGCTACGGCAGTGACGCAACAACTAACTCCTGGGTTTCTGCTGTCTCTGAGCTCGCCTGTGCCTGCTGGACTGGAAATTAAAATGCCTTTTTTTCTCATTGTAATCACTGTTTGTGCTTCATTGCATGTGGTTATGTGAATGACATCACACATTGAAGCGTCTTCTTTAACAGTGAAGCTCATACTGCTTTGAACCTCAGGAAGGATCAACAGCAGAGCAGTAGTTCCTCGATCGTGGTGCGTGTTGTACATAGACTGTATCTATGGTTGAACACAAGCTTGAAAGGCAATATTCTCATGTATGTGATTTCTGCTTTAGCCTATTGAGGTGACAGTAGTTTAGCGTTCCCACCACCAGTGCATATTGTTGTTACGTCCTTGAGTAAGTCCCTTAACCTCCAGGGTCTCTGTATGCGGTGAATGAATGTATGTGTGAATGGTTCTTTAATGTATAGTGCTTTGAGGGCCAAATGGACGTTGAAAAAGGAAATACATTTGATAATTTAGCATTTTATTCTCTAAGGTTGCCAATTTTCTGATATGGGACTGGATATTTACACAGTGCAAAGAGTGATTTGTTGTAGAATTACTTTTTTGTCAATGTGGCAAATGACCGTTCACTCAACACATCCATGTGTTCGGACTTTGGGAGGAAGCGTCCCTTTTCAGGAGCTGAGTGGCCGAACACAAACCTCTCTGATACTGAGCAGCGTTACATTTTAAGAAGCGATTCGCTATATCACATCATATGTAGGTTATAATGTGTATTCCCCTCCATAATGCATGTGCTAAGAAGATATGTGTATCACAAATCTGTTGGGCTATCGCATACTAATGTTTATCTCACCCAATCTGCCGTCTTTAATAGGCTTGTGGAGATATTTCTCACTTGTTTTTCACAGGGTTTTGCCACTGCTGCACAGTGTACATCCACTGCGAGCTATTTTGGGAAATTTGTTTACTGTCATCAGTCAACATTAGCCCATGGTCAATGGTGCATGCTTTTGGAGTTTCACAATTATTACAAATCATTAGAGCAGATTAATGTGCATTATGTCATGGGTTATTAAGTCATAATTAAAAATTAAATGTAGAGTTTTTAGGTCAGTATTTGTTTTTGCCCTTTTTCTATTATTAGCAGTCAACCCTAAACACTATGTCACTTTATTTTAGTACTTTGCCATGTAACTTGAAATTACAGAGGGAATAAAAAACCATAGACCTACCCCAGATAGATTGGGACGTGTGATTCACGCCAGTAATCTTAGTCATTTAAACTCTTCTTGTCCCTTCGTCCTTAACCCATAAACCTATAAATGTGGCAGATGTCCCACATAAGTTATGGCTCCAACCAATGTTTGATGTTTGATGTTAGAAAATTCAGATTCCACCAGGCAAAGAGGAAGAGAGTCACACCATTATAACCCATTTGCACATAATAATCCTAAAAGAAAAGTATATTTGAGGATAAAATGAAGCTGTGTGTAGCGCTGGTCCACAGGCGCTCAATGTAACATGATGCAATATTCACTAAAAACATGAAAATGATTTGTTGCATTATACCATTGGACTTCAAATTGTAAGCGAGAATTCATTTAGTTTTACCTGCATTGGACCCAGTCTCTTCTGCACATACACCGTATCTCTTTTATGTTAGGGCTGCTTACAGACATTCACTGGAGACCTTGAGTCTGCTGCGGCTCACATTTGGTGAAATACATTCATACAAAGTGTATGAGGGTCAGAATACAGCAAATAACAGAAATGGCAGAGTGTAAATGGTGAACGCTCTTGGCAGTTTGTACTAAAGAAATTACAGTCAATGTTTAGCCAAATTATAATTACATTGTGTTATGTTATGCAAAAGACCTAAACTGCTAATTATGTGTCACAGCTGTTCGACTGGCTTATTCTCCTGTCCATTCAGCTGGAATACTGCCTGTCTACAAACATTTCTTATGTGACATTAATCACTTATATTTCAGCCATAACAAACCAATTTGTCTCTTTTGGGATGAGGTAATTAATACTATTTTATTTTCAAATTAATGTTGGTTTCAGGATAGCGTGTCATGCAGAAAAAAATACTGGATCCTTAGAATGAAACTCATGCTGAGACAGTAACTCGTGCATTTAAAAGTGAATTTGATTTGGAAAATATATTTCTCCACTAAGACAATTACCTTTCTCAGATAATATGAGATATGCATGAAATATTGAACCATCACAGATCAAGGAGCTATCCAGTGTATGTTTATTAAAAACGAATTCTAAAAATGAATAGAAAGTTGTCCATCAGCCATCAGGCATTAAAGTGTTAAGAGAAATATGGAGAAAATATGTGCCTTTGAGAACATTCATTCATTCATTCATTCATTCATTCTGCTAAACGTAGTCTTGAAAAGCAGCCGGATTCAAGGCCAATCTTCATCAGGAAAAAGCTCTCAAAAATCTTTGTCTCTCTTATTTTCATTTCAAATTAACTCAACTTTTAACTACATATTTGTGCTTTGCTAAAGCCCTTTTTGTCACTTATCATGCCAACATTGAATTTATGAATTCAAATTCATGCAGAAGCTTTAGCACAGGGAATAAACAATAGTCTACTTTGAATATAATGTTTTTCATCTTTCATGGCTTTCTTTCTCATGCTAGAGCATCCACTACTCATGTTTGTAATTGCATTGCCTTACAGAGAAGTAATGATTTGGTACATGAATTTTCATGCAAATTTTCCATCCTTATAGGCTTAATTTAGACTTAAATCCTCCAACAACTACCAATGTTGCCTTGTAGGGTGTATTTTAAATTTGGCATCAATGGTTTTAATGCTATTAGCACTGTGACCATGGCGCACTTGCACTATCTCACCATGCTATTGCGCACACAAACGCACACCATGTGTTTTGCTGGAATAATTCCCACTTCCTTTTGTCGGAAGTCTGCCCCCCCTTTCTCCGAGTGCCATGTTGTTCGCCTCCTATCCTTTCATGGTGCCAGCCTGTTTCTCCCACTCTATCATTCAGTACCATTCATTAGTCAGCACTGGTCTTTAAATACCAAATATGTGTCTTTTATTAATCCAAATACAACTGCAACTGTATTTTGATACCACTGAAGAGCTGCACAAAATTTGAAAAACTCTCTAGTTGACTTTTTTCAATTGTATGTTGATTTGGCTTTCCTGTGTCATAACTCATAATGATGATGATGATGATGATGAATAAGTTGTAAAGTTAAATTTGATGCAAAAGAGAGACTCTCAACTTACTGGTCAAAACAGGAGCTAAATGTACTGAAGGTCTTATGTCGGATTTAGCATAATTACACTCTGTATGTCCTTGTTGAAGTGTTTTTTGTTGTGGGGACCATTCTGCAAATGAGCTCTGAGACAGACGACCTATGGACAAGGCATCGGTGCCCTTTGAACTACAGCAATGTTTTTTTTGTTCTGTTCCACATCAAATACATTAAAAATGTGTATGTTTTGGACATTTACATTTACATTTATTTATGTATGTATGTTAGTGTATTTATTTATTTATTTGTTTGTTTATTTATTCATTCATTTATTTATTTATTTATAGTTCACAAACTCACTTGAATCAATCTGGCTTCAACAACTAATTGTAGGACTATTGATACATAAATTGACTGCAGAGGTCAGAGTATTGTTGATCATTTACTAAATTTCCCCTTACTAATTTCATCTACAAGATTTAGGGCTCTGCTTGCATAAATTAATGTGGTATTACCAATGTTGTGATTTCCATTGAATACATTTGTAATAAATTGTACATCTCCACTCACCGATATCTCTTTTTCTTCTCTCAGTCCTCCAGAAGCTCTTAATATTGGGCTGAGGGGCATTTGGGTCAAAGGCAGGCTGTAATTACTGTTCTTTTCACTCCTCTCCCAACTGGAAAGAGGGACAAGAGAGGAATAAAGGTTGAATTATGCATTGTTTTGCATTGTGCAGTGAACCATTAAATAAACACTGTGCATTAATTGAATTGGCTTAATGTTATCAGACATGATATGTTACCTGTATGCCAAATCTGTCAGTGAAGAGTAAATAATAGAGACATAAAGAATGGATTTTCTGACATGTGTAATATCGCATAGAAGAGCTGGCCTTAATTGGTGCGGCTATATTTGAGTTGTAATGTAGGTCGGGTATTGCCTCCTTGACTTCCGCTCGAGAGTTGGGACAAATTTGAATCCTTTTAAAAATCAATAGCAACCTCAAAATTCACCAGTTATTGTGAATTAGCATAAAAAAACACAAAAAGATAAACCAGGGCCTTATAAATCACCTTTTGTCTCTGAAATCACAGTTGTTATTCCTACTGCTTTCTCTGTTTCGCGTGAGGGGCAGCTTAAATGAGAGAGCACTCGTTAGACAAAGGTTGAAGTATTGTTTGAAGAAGTTTAGCTGCATCCCAGTGAGCGCTGTCACTAATTGCACAAACTGGGAGGAAGGAGACAGCCATAGGTGAACTGCAAAGGGCTTTTCTTATCGCGGGCGATCAATGGTATTTCTTCAGCTCTCTACAGGTCACTCTAGAGAGACAGGGTCACCAATTAAGGAGAGCCATTTCACCTTTAGAGAACAATAGTTTAGAGATGAATCATACCACTTTTACAGGACCTTTGTGATAGATGTACAAGCTATACTGTATATATACAAACGGAAAATGTGTATCTGCTGTCTAATTGGCATAACACATTTAGAAAAACTGTATAAAGGGAGTCTCACATTTTCAAATATGAATATGTGATCTTATTTAAAGGCACAGTATAAACTTGATATAACATTGTCTGTGCTTTTAAATGTAGTTTAATCTTGTCTCGTGTTTAGTGTAAATGTGTGAATGTTTTTATGATGGTGCGCTGCAATTTTTACTTTGGCCCAAGGGCTGGACTGACAAAGTAATTTTAATTCAATAAATTCAAAAAAATACTTTTGAAACCAATTTGGACCTGGACAAATGTGAAAAAAGGAAATAAAAATAAAGGTTACTAAATAAATAAATGAAATAAACAGCATTACACATTGCCAAAGTGTCATAAGAAAATAATATACAGAAATCTGCATTTAGGCTTGTCACGATAATTACTACTGTACATAAACCGATCATTCAATTTATAATAGATGGCACACTATATTTTATGGTGTGTACATTTTCTAGTGGGGAGATAAGATTTGCACAGGAGGGTTCAATAAGAAACGTGCATACATTTTAACAATACTGTACAATAAAAATAAAAGGTTTGCTGGGTTTATATTTTCTTGACAGTTTCTGTTGCAGTATATATTGTTTTTATCTTGATATTTTCTGTTGCTATATCTGCTTCAAAGCGTTATCATGACGGGCCTCGCCTCATGTACTGTGGTTGTTGTCAGTTGTGTGATACAAGGCAATCCCCAAGTATTCATGTCCAATTGGGTCCAGACTTAACAACGAGGTCCAATTGATATGATATCAGTGATGTCTGCTAACTTTCTGGCTGTTCGTCTGTAGCTTTGGCAAGCCATAGATGATGGACTAATATATATGAGTCCGTACCTACTTATAATCTCCAGAATTAGTACATGTACAAACCCCACAGGTGCCCTGGAGTGGAGGGGATATTCATGTCTCAGAAAAGCTTGATCTAGGTTGATATTTTAAGCAGTTTGAGATTGATTCAGGGCCCACTGAGACCCTGTCAGAGGAGGTGGAGGTAGAACAGGAGTCAGGACTGGGACACAGCAGTGACATCAGCTGGGGGTCTCCAGATTGCAGGTTATTATTCAGAGTGTCATTTTCAGGACAGGCCTATTTCCACTTTCATCCGGAATGTCCAGTCGCTGCTTCCACAGGGTCGCAAAAACAATTTATAAGGCCCTGTAAATATCTTGATTTGGAAATGGCAGTCCAATTTGCAAAAGAAGTACTGTTTGGCAAATGATGTCACTGCTTTGTCAATTCTTTTTGACAGGGCTTTACCTTGGCCACCAGATGTTGCAGTCAAACGCCCACAGAGCAGCAGGTACCAGAGTTTCAACAGCATCTGAAATAAAGCATTTACAGGTGATCATTTTGTACTATTTCTGTATCATTATTAGAATAGCCTTAAAATGAAGAGCGTTTTCTTGTCTCAATTTAGTGTGTTTGGTGACATTACCATACTTTATTGAATTTATTGAGAGCTAATTTATTGTAATTAATTTTCTATTACAAATGAATAAAACATTCAAATAGTCCCTCCACATTGTCCACATTGAGTGTGTCATAAAATCGTTGCCAAAGCTGAATGCTTGGTTAGAGAATATCTGCGCAACAAATAACATAACCTACTAAATAGACCCTCTGTACAGAGAAGAAAGAGCCAGCCCTCGGACGCCTCCTGCTGGTCACAGAAAGGTAACGCCAGTGCAACTTGTGGTTCTGATGATCGATCAGCAGCATGTTGCCACAGCATCAAAGCAGACAGTGAGGGAAAGGGAGAAGGCCATACAAGAAACAATAGGTATGTTTCGCCCTGTCACATGAAAAGTTGAAGAAGTCAGTAAATAGATTTGATATCAAACAGCCTTGAACACAGCCTATTCTTAGAACGTCATTTTAGTACCGTTAATAAAGTACATTCATGTAAAATACTTACTAACAGCTGCTTATAATAGCTGCAGCATGTTGAGTCCCCTGGTCTTTATTTATTCTATACCCAACATGCATTTTTACCGTTTTACAAAAATCCAGTCATGTGACCCTAACACTAGATTTTTTTTAACAACAATAACAATAACAATAATAATAATAATAATAATAATAATAATAATAATAATAATAATAATAATAATAATAATAATAATAATAATAATAAATATAGTAGACATAGTATTAATCAATAATTTACAACTTTTGTCGATGTTTAATGGCAAATGACTAATAGAGAGCACATGTAAATCAATATTACAATAGACATGTGTATAACATCAATTACATTACAATTTCAGGTTTTTTTTTTGAAGATAAGTTCATAGAACAATGCAATACAATGACATAGATTGTTCTATCTCTAAAAATATAGTAACTCAACTTAATGTTTTGCTTTGCTTACATTTTCCCCAGATTTTTCAAAAATGTAAACAAAGCAAAACAAAGAACATGACACACAAATATCCCCATACATTCAGTTTGGGATATCTGTCACAATTAGTCCAAAGTCTTTTGAATTTGTTTTCATATTGAGTCTGAATATAATTTTTTCAGAAGAATTTTATGATGTATTTTTTTCTATTTAAGGTCAAATACAATACTTACAGTATATGGCAATAGTCAAGTTTAGCCTGTAGCTATTACCAGGTTAATTGTGCTTTAAGTGATGACCTCGTGCCCTCAGGGCATTGCCCAGTCCTTGCCCAGCTCAATGAGACTGACCCAGTTCAGAAGTGAACATGTGTAATCCGACCGGGCCACAAATCTCTAAATCCTCTGAAGTTGTCCTGCCACGCACCAAAACAAGGCCAGACTGACACGTGGCACTCAGACAAATCTTTATTAGGTTTGTTATTGTTGTCAATAATTATAACCCTTATATAACAACAGATGGATTTAGTTGCTGTATTTTTAATATCATTACTAATATAATCTACGATCTAGAGAGCTGACAATATTTTTTTAATCAAGTAATGGTGGGCTGGTCACAATGATTCTTTTTGGTTACACTATAAAAACTACACCTTATTTAGCCTTAATTAAGTATGAACTAAGCCTTACTTCATGTTTTACAAATGATTTAAGAATGATTCATGCTTAATAAATACTTAATTATTACCTTAATTAACCCCATAACATGTATTTAATTGGCCAGTAATAGCTATGGCTGCTCATAATTATTTCATACTCAGTAACTAGTTAACTCACCATTAATTTGTGCCCTTAATTAGCACTTTACTTACATTGAATTGGCCTGCAAAAGTTCTGGTTATTCATGATTATTTCATACTTTATAACTAACCATTAATGTTTGTATTCATACATGCACATTAGGTATGAACTTGAAAATGTATTAATGATTAGTGTAGTATTAGGATATGAGTTACTAAAACTGCAATGCAATCCTTATTCAGGCAGCTATTTATCTGTTAGTTAAGTCTTTTGAGAGCTTTTCTAAAGTGAAGCCTAATAATGCTTTATTAAGTATTTATTAAGGCTGGCCAAATGCCTGAGAAACCACCATGATGTTTTTGTACATAATTTAAGCATGTGTTGTTTAAAATAACATCCAAATAAACCTATTAGCTATTGACGGCCGTTCAATTTTCATAATAACCCACTTTACCCTGAATTGTCCATTCAGGAATCAGAAAAGGTTTATTTCCATTGTCAATGAACAGAATTCACAAACATAGGAACTTGTTTCGGCATTAAGGTGCAACATAAAACACTGAGCAATAGTAAAAACAACATAAATGAAACATGCATTAGGAAACAATTTAAATTGACTATAGTATAAATAGACTTACTATGTACACAAGAATTTACAGTTAAATTTACAGTTGTAGTACAGAAAGTGAGTTAATAGTTGCAGTTAAAGTGACAGGTGTTTAGAAGTGTTCATGAGTCCAACAGCAGAGGGAAAGAAACTGTGGCGGGAGGTTCTGGTCCGGATGGACCGTAGCCTCCTGCCTGAGAGGAGTGGCTCGAATAGACCATGTCCAGGGTGAGAAGGGGCGGATGTGATCCGACCTGCTCGTCCCAGAGCCCTGGAGACGTACAGGTCCTGCAGAGATGGAAGTCTGCATCACCTTCTCAGCAGAATGCACAATGCGAAGAGGGGTGGGACTCAAATCTGTGTAACAAAAATCAAGCCAAAAAACATGGATACAAAATAACACTTTGCGGAATATTTCCAAGCAACATTTAAACCACTTTTAAATCTTGTTTTAAAGATTCCTTAGTGAACTCGTTGAGGGCATGATTTAAAAAAAAAATCCATGATGGTTTCTCAGGCATCTAGCCAGCCTTAATCAATACTTAATAAAGCATTATTAGGCTTCACTTTAGAAAAGCTCTCAAAAGACTTAGCTAACAGATAAATAGCTGCCTGAATAATGATTGCATTGCAGTATTAGTAACTCATCCCCTAATACTATACTAATACTCATTAATAATTGTTCAAATTCATACCGAATGTGCATGTATAAATACAAACATGAATGGTTAGTTAATAAGCAACAAAGTATGAAATACTTATGAGTAACCATAGCTGTTTCTGGCCAATTCGTTGGTGCCCAGAGTCAGGACTAAACATGGGGAATCTTTTTTCAGTTTTATGCAGTCAAAATCTAGAACAGTCTTCCTGAAGATCAAAAACATTTTGAATTTACAGATAAAATAAAATAGACTTGGTCTAAAAATATATACAGGTTTAGTTAGTATAAATTGTACCCTTGGTTTAACTCAAATACAGTGGCGTGTAGTCAGGGCAATCAAGGCAATCAGTGACTGGCCAATAAAATCAAAACTATATATGAATTGTTCTCAAATATATCCAAATAAACCTGTTTTCCCCTCACTTCTGCTGCTGAAGCTTGGCTGAAGTTACGGTGTCTTTTACTGGCCTCTACAGGCAGCTGGGCATTACTGCAGGAAGCATGGTTCTGCTTTTCCCACAGCGGCACAATCTGTGGCTGTGTTCAGAGGTCCGTTCATGCTCCGCTCTCTAACGTGAACTTTTAGAACCAGAATCAGAATCAGAAAGAGTTTATTGCCATTGTCATTGAACAAAATTCACAAACATAGGAACTTGTCTCGGCCTTAAGGTGCAAAGTAAAACACTGAGCAATAATAAAACAACATATATTCAATCAAAAAGGGCATGCATTAAGAAACAATTCAAAAATTACTATAAAATAAAAATACATAATGTATGAACACAAGAGAACCAGAGCGCCGAGCAGCTTCTTTTAGAGGCCTGCGCATGCGCTCTGAGGACCACACAGCCTCAAACCCATGGATCTATGTTCAAACCACGCTGAATAAACCTGTGTGAGAATCAAGGATGTTTGCAGGGTCTGCCCTAAATGAGCATGTGCGAGGAGAAGCAAAGCAACAGCAGCGCCAAGTTTCAACAAACTGACCTAAAAACAATCTTTTAGAGATAAGTCTGTGTTTGTAGCTAAGGCTCTGCTCATGTTCCCAATGATTAGAAGTTAGTTAGAAACACACTAATTTAACAACAAAGAACGTTAATTTGCGTAACAAGGTATGGGAGTTTAGCTCATTAGGATAGGAGTTCGCGTTTGCCCTTCTTGTGGGAAAGACCACCTTTGCATAATAGATTTTATTTTATTTTTTTGCTTTTCTATTATCCACTAAATATTGATGAACACCCCAGGTCTGCTTGCCCATCCATAAAATTCACCACACGCTACCTCTAAAATGTGTGTCAGGACAGATACTGGAGGAGATGAACAGTGCGTGGCCCAGTTTAACAGAATTATCTGATGGTTTTCTTACGTAACTGTGTGACCCAAGATGACAAATGTGGAGCAAAAATAAAAATGAAAACACAGGTCAGGACTGCTGTTAGGTTAGTTCAGCATCACAGAAATCAGTAGCTCTCAGTGGTCTTTTTAACGCTCACGCTATCTCTGGGTCTGGATGACCCACAGGTGACTATAGCAGAATGCCTCCCTCCTCCCTCCACAGGGATGTTTGATTGTTTCTGTTAGTGAAAATGTGTTTTAACCCGCACACAATCTTTGAGGGTAGCACAAGGGTCAAAACATTGATCAATGGGATGAAATGTATATCTAAAATGCTAGGGGCTATTTCTTTTATTTAACTTACTGGCCCCAAATCCACATGTTTTTGGTTGTGACTCACACGTGACAGAAACAGCAGACAGTTAGATTTATAATGTAATCAGAGCCAACTGCATCTTTACCCATACTTGTGTCACTTTGCACAGCTTTTCAATATTTCAATCGATTATAAATGTTATATGATTATATGTTGAAATACAAATGTTGAAATACATTAATAGCATAAACTGTATTAGTTATATTTAAAGGAGAAACAACATCATGTGAGATCAAATAGATCAATCTAATAATAGATTTTTATTAAATTGAAGGATGCCTTGGGTTCAAATACATGATTATTTTTGATGAGTCAAGTACATACAAATTCATAGAAAAATACTGGCGGCTATTTAAATGATTTAATTTACATGTTTTTGGTTGTGACTCACACGTGAAACAGCAGACAGTGCACTGTTAGCGTTCTAATGTAATCAAATCCTAATGCATCTATACTCATGCTTGTGTCACTGCACTGCCGTGACATGTGAGTGACCGAGGCCCGACCCAAAGGCCCTGAGATCAGGGAAGATTAGGTTATCCATAAAAAGCAGACGAGTATCATCAATGTTTTCAGTTGCTCAAAGACGAGGCAGCGGCCACACTGAGAGATCAGCTTTCATTTGGCCTTTTCACTTTACTTTACATAGGTTTTTGATGTCTACATATCCTTTTTCTCGATAGCCCCTTGAGACATATCATTTTTTTTCAAGGGGTTTTGTTTTAGCATGGTATATTGCTTTATGGGCATATGTTTCTGCGTGTCCAGTATGTGGCCGTTGATGCTGAAGTGCTTACTGCTGTGTGTTCTGATGAAGGAGAGCCGGTGCTGCGCCCCAAAGAACTTCACTTTACGGATGGAGCACAGTGAATGTAACCAGTGCGTGGTCATTAACACCACCATCTGCAGCGGCTTCTGCTACACACAGGTCAGAACATTTCAGTCGGCACTGGTTCACTTTTGATTAGACCTTATTTTCCACAAACTATTTTCAAATATGCAAAATATCAAGCAGTTGTTTTGTTTATTTCTTTGACACTGAAGATTTTTGTTTTAATGATATATGATAATTATGCACAGACATACAATATATAGTATGACATTTAGAATCAGTATCAGAAAAGGGTTTATTGCCATTGCCAGTGAACAAAATTCAAAAGCTAGAAACTTGCTTTGGCATGTAGGTGTAACATACAACAATTGATAATAGTAGTAGCAAAATGATAATTATTTATTATTTATTAGTCATGTTAAACTTTGCATATTTCTGGAATTGTATCATAAACTGCGTAATCTATTTGGATTAGTTTATTCGTTTGCATTTTGAGAATAACTGAAATGTTTCAATTATTTAGAAATAGACTATATTAAGACACTGACACAAGTATTTTATTTTATTTCATCTTTAATTTACCAGGCAAAACGTTAACAACAAATGCTTATTTACAATGTTGGCCTGGTATGAGCTTTTCTACTTTTAACTGATTTATTATTAAAATGATCAATTGTTGCAATATTTCAGATGTGTTTTTATACAATCATGCAATCACAAATCTAAATAAAAGTTGATCTGAATAACATCATATTGTGTTCTTGTTATTGTCAGGATACAAACTTGAGGGGCCGATTTGGGAGGAAGTTCCTGATTCAGCGCAGTTGCTTTTCCCTGTCTCTGGTGTATCGTACCGTATATTTACCTGGCTGCCCTCCCAATGGCACGCACCTGATTTACCCGTCGGCCTTGCGCTGCAGCTGCAGACGCTGTGACACTCGCACACACCACTGTGTTCGCACCAGACGGGTGCCTCGTGACCGCTGCATGCAAACTGGCAGGAAGCTGAAGAGAAGGACCAACCCACCAAAGGAAACCTAAGCGTTTACAGAGCGTTAACTAAAACACAAAATACTAACACTGTTTAGATAGTCATTTGGTGTTCAGTGTTTGTTTGTTGCTTTATCATCTTAAATAAATTTGCAGTTTGAATATACTGAAGTTGTCAAATTGTGAACAAAATATTTTTGAACAATATTATCACATGTTAAATATGCCATTGTAAAACCAGACGAATCTTTAACCTCTTTAACCAAACATATTTTACAGTGAATTGAATACTCAGATTCCCACACGTATTTTTAGTTCTTGTTGGTTGCTGCAAGAACAACTGCACTTGGCTAAATATAGCACTCCACATCCATGCACTGTTTGTGTCATTAAATCTACACAGAGAAATCTAAATATCAGTCAGCAGTTGAGAGGTATTTTGTCTGTGATCCAGAATTTGGCTGGTGTGTTGATCCCCTTTGGCTGTGTGTCCTGGCGTGTTGCTCTGTGGGTGGAGATAGGTGAATTTATCCCCAGTATCTGTAGAGCTGCCTGATATATATATAACCCAGGCGAGCTCCAACTCTTGCCTTGCTCAGTGTCTCCGAGGGGACTCTCTGCCTGCTTTCCCTCCACGGCCTTTTTATTTCTACTCAACTAACTTTTCAACATTTAACAACAGACAATGGCCCAGCAACAGCAGATCAGGTACGGGGCTGGATTTCTGCATGATGTAACTGATTACTGAAAAGTCTTTACTCTCTTGAAAAGTTACATGTATTCATTTGAATTTTCAAATGAAGCCTTTAATCCCTCGTTTTCATGTAGAACTTAACAAACACACACTTTGGATAAGTGGTAGCTTCTTTGCCAAAATAATGTTAACGTTTATGACCATGATAGCAGTATTTTGTGTTGACAGCATGCCAGCCAAACTGATCAATGGAGGAGTCGCAGGGATGGTGGGAGTCACCTGTGTGTTCCCCATAGACCTCGCCAAGACACGTCTGCAAAACCAGCGCAGCGGCCAGCAAATCTACAAGAACATGTAAGCTTCAATGTATGATCAAATGCATTTTTGCTGTTCTTATTGTGAACTATTCAAATGGAAATCATTTTTGGTGCATTGTGGGTTACTTTAATACTGTAATTTCTTTCAGGATGGACTGCCTGATAAAAACGGTTCGATCTGAGGGTCACTTTGGCATGTACAGAGGTGAGACTGCATATTATTTACAGCCAACAACGACCCCATTATAATCCGTACTCTCAATATTCTCATAATTACATAAACCTTCATTTGATTTTTAGGGGCTGCAGTAAATCTTACCTTAGTAACCCCAGAGAAAGCTATCAAACTTGCTGCGAATGACTTCTTCCGGCACCAGCTCAGCAAAGACGGGTCAGTAGTGCCTTGAGACACTGTTGAAATGCCACGTTCATGCATTGATTATACACTCGCGTCTGTTTCGTATTCGCATCAGCAAACTCACAGTGTTCAAGGAGATGCTAGCTGGATGTTGTGCAGGGATGTGTCAGGTCACCATCACGACACCGATGGAGATGCTTAAGATCCAGATGCAAGACGCTGGCAGAATTGGTAAGGCCTCTACTGCCAATTGCACATGAAAGGATTCATTTTATATACGTAGGTAAAATTGTTTAAATGTTCAGCTGCCCAGCAAAGGGTGATGCCAAGTGTGGTGACAACTCTAAAAATGGGTGGGACCAGTGCAGTTTTGTGTCGTTCGTACAACACCAGCCCTGCGCCTGTGATGAGACTTTCAGCCACACAGATCACCAGAGAGCTGCTGAAGACCAAAGGATTGTTGGGACTGTACAAGGGACTTGGTGCTACTTTGATGAGGTCAGTGTCATAATCTCTTACTGTACTGTATACTGCGGACTAGAAGGTAATTATGACTTTATTTGAACCATTTTCACAGGGATATCCCATTCTCGGTGGTATATTTCCCTCTGTTTGCTCACCTACACCAGCTGGGCCGGCCCTCACCTGAAGGCTCTGTGCCTTTTTACTGGTCCTTCATGTCGGGCTGTCTGGCTGGATCAGTGGCTGCGGTGACTGTCAGTCCTTGTGATGGTGGGTCAATAATATGCTTATAGTTAAAACATTGATTTACTTCATCAAATTTATTTTCAACTTTATTTCTTTATTTATTGTAAAGTGGTTAAGACAAGGCTGCAATCCCTCAAAAAGGGAGCTAATGAAGAAACCTACAATGGAATAGTGGACTGTGTTAGGTAATTTGGACCACAAGACACAACAAAGTCACACAAAGTCTTTTCACTTGAACTAAATGGTTTTCTTTACATTTTGTACTCTGCCCTCTTCTGCAGGAAAATCCTAAAAAAAGAGGGTCCTGGGGCATTCCTTAAGGGAGCCAGCTGCCGGGCCCTGGTTATTGCCCCTCTGTTCGGCATTGCCCAAGTGGTGTACTTTGTGGGAGTTGGAGAGATCCTGCTGGGTTACACGCCTCACAGCATTTACTCTTCATAAACAAGCTGTTTTTGGTCATTTTACCGACATATTAAATCAGGGGCAGCTTTGCCCTGGGCGTAGCCACGGCCTCAGCCTCTATTACTGTGTAACACTTTATTGTGGAGTTTTTCTGAGTAGACGGCTGAAGGGACCAGAGGGGGTGCTGTTCCAGTGTAAGATATTATGCCTTGAAGTATTGCTTGAAGTATCTCTGTGTGATGGGGATTCAGAGGAGCCTATTGTGAACTGTGTCTAAAACACTTGAAACTTGTACCAGAGCTTTGGATGAAGTGTAATGTAACCCAAACTACCTGTCTTGTCCTGACCACCACTACAAGATAAAGTTACTTCTACAGTAGATGACTGCAGCAATGTGGTAAATGTTCATTACTACAAGAAGGTCTTAATACATGACTGATGCATGACTGGCTTATTAAACATGACACTTAATTCTATGTTAGTGCCAATCATAATGCCTCAGGTAAAATTCTATTACATTTATATTTTTCTTCTATACTTCTACAATAGAAAAAAATGCCTGTTAAGATTTTGACTTTTGGGACCAAGTCTTCAGAAATCCTGGCATGATGTGGGCCACTTTCTGTTACTTGACTGTGGTCACCTGCCCTGGCCAATACTACAGGAGTTACTATATTGTAAATATGTACTCTATACATTTTTTACTTTCTCTAACTGTGAGAGTACGTTAAAATATTTTGATCATCTTTATAGCTGAGAAGATTCACCAGAATATACATGTGAATACCTGTATGTGAATGGTAAATAAAATTGTACGTATTATAATAATGTGTGTGTTTTGTTTCATTGGTAAACTTTTCTGATGCAATAAGGCTTCACACATTGAGACTATGACAGGGACATGCCCAACCTGCAGTGTTGGGAAACTTAACACTGGGTAGTCCACTAGGCTCCTCTGCACTCATCCCTTCAACCAAATATTCAGCTGTGTGGTGCACTCAAATTGGGAAAGGCGATACCCCAACTTCTGCTACTGGCTGCTAAAGCTGGAAAGCCACATAAGACATAAAATACATTGGCTGCAATTGGCATGCTGTTCAATGTAATAGTTAAAGGTCTAAATATAGCAGTCAAGTTACATTTGACAACAGAAGAGATTCATTTCTGCTCAGAAAAAGTATGTGGAAACAGTTCTGATTACAAAGAGGGCCGTGGGATGAATTTATGAAAGACTGTATTTTCAATGATGGCCATCTTAAATAAGTATACCAAAAAAGGAGTTTACAAACTTTATTTAATTCCAAACATCTACTTTCATCCTGAGAATCTTGGAATGTTATCACAAATAAATTAACACAACTTCAAAAGCTTGACTGTGTACAGTACACTATATAAGATGTGCCTAAATAAAACTAAAGAACACTGTTTACACACAGTGAAATGGTTGTGTACCTTGGTTATGAATGACAAAACCTTGAATAACTAATAAAAGGTGAAGTGGTAATAAGATTTATCCACAATGTGCGCAACAGTTGAATGAAATATATATAAAAAAAACAACAACCTCTACTTACAGCTAAATCACCAAATAAACTATTATTTATGTGTATACATATTGTCAAAGAAAGGCACATAGAAAGATTATTCTGAATGTGAATCGGTGATGCTACAGAGCTGCTCAACTCCAACTTACTTTAACTTAAATCATTACAATATACAAAAAACACATGTACTCTAGACAGCATATTGTGATATACTCACAATCAAGTTAATTGGACACAAGGAGAGTGGTCGATTTGACATAGTTTGTGTTATTGGAACTGGTTTTTAAGGCACAAAATAAAACTCATTCATTACCACAGCATAACAACTCCCAATCTCCCAGCTGCGGATTAGCTTGCAAACATGGCAACATGATTTGGATCTCCTATTTGTCAGGGACAACATAAGTAACATAAGTCTCCAATACTAACAAAATGTAATATTGCATTTTGCAAAAAACACAATTTACAATCTGATGCTTTTTTTTTTTTTCTTCTTTTTTTTTAAAGAACAAGAGTGGTTTCAGTTGACATCATGAAAGGTCAATATCGAGTTATAGACGGAAACTGAAGCGAATTTGAGCACAGAGCTAACATTTGCAGGGTAAAACCACAAACGTGTACATTAAAAAAAATCTAATATTCGGGCAAAAGAGCACCACACATATGTTTAAAAAGCTGTCTCAAGTAACACAACACACCCAGTTACGCAGTGGATACAGTAAACTAAGCTATTTGACATCAGATTGCTCTTGGGACTTGAGTTTCCCACAGTCCAGGGGTCAGTGTCAGGGTGGTGCGAAAAGGGCCTGACGCTGCAGTGGCATTATGTGGGGAAGGCCAGTATGCGGACCACAACTTTTTGGCAGGAACCACACGGTCATGAGGAAAAAGACTTTGCACACATCGCAGGTACAAGACAAGGAGAAGTCTTGGGGGCACTTGTGTCAAGACTTTTGCCTCATTGGACTGAAAAGTAAGACTACATCTGGTAGATATATCAGATTTAAATTTTGTTAAGCAATTCTCATGCTAATTTGACCAGATTCTCAGTCTTTTCAAGCTTATTTTTTAATTTTATTTTTCTGTTTTGCGCTAATACATTAAGGGGCAAAAAATTAAGGGGCCTAATGTTATGAATTGGTGTGTGAACCATCTGACGGCGTTACTGTTAACCATCTTGCAAAGAAAATAAATAATTTAAAGTATTTAACAGATTTAGCTAAAGAACATTACATTTACAAATAAAAACAAATTTAAATAAACCATTTGAGTGTAAACTCTGATGTTCAGAGTCTGCGAACCATATGAATGCCACACTTGATTTTGGGTCCCTACGGTCAGTAAGTTTTAAGATTCAAACAACGTCTTTTGTGGATGAAGGAGTGGTCTGGTGTCCTCAGAGGACCTCTCTGCTGTTACGGATGGCACAGCACAGGACCATACTGAAGATCATTCCAATTATCTGTCAAAAAGTATTATAACTTTATTCACTTTTTACACGGACATAGCGGTGTCAACTATGAACTCACCATGACCCCAGCAATGCCGATGCCTACATATCCAATTATGTAGAGTTTACTGTTGAAGAAGTCTTTGATGCCTGTCTCACAGTCCTGCATTTCAAAAATATAGAAGGAATTTACTTTCTGATGCACATCACATACAGTAAATGTTATATAAAAACAACAAAAAAGAGAAGAAGAGAAAGTAATTGGGAATTAAGATAAAGTAGAAATGTTGTGTGCAATTGCATACACTACAAAATACTTTCCACTAGAGTAAAGTCTCTGTACTAAACTAAAATATGTATAATATAGTGTGAATATATGTTGTCCTTTTACATGATTACAGCTCTGGAGTATTTGTGTGCAGACGGATGCGTGGTAGAGCAGCAGAACAGAGAACAGTATGTTTTCTTTGGAAGTGCTGACAGATTTCACCTTTGTATCTGCATCCAGATCTGGGCAGGGATTAACTTTGGTTCCACAACAGTTTAGCTGAAAGCGCACAGGAAGTCTTATATAATTTTATACAAACAACATGTTTGGAGTGAAGTATGCTTCTTTTCACTTACTATTTTCTGATAGGAGTTGATCAATGTGCCATTGCTGCTTTCATTGTAGGTTGATGTGTAATACCTTTGAACATCTTCTATAATCTGAATACAAAAGACAAAGAAAAGCATCAGTGCATATTAAATGTTTAAAGAATGGGCAGTGTAGCAGGAAAAAAATTGGAAAATTTACTTAAGACTAACCTTGTCTTTGTTAAGGAACCCAAAGACTCCAGCAGCCACCTCGGCTCCAAAGATAATGAGCAAACAGGCAAAAAACTGCAATTGAAAACCCTTATTAGTCACAATGAAGTACAGTCAGTTTAATATTTTTTTACTTACAGAGCCAAGCAGACACTGAGATTCCCGAACAGCTCCGCAGCAGCCAAAGAAACCCACCAACATCACCAGACTGCCAGCACCGATCAGGATGTAAACACCTTCACAAACAAACAAACAAACAAACAAACACATAAGACGCAGGAAGAACATATATAAGACTTTAACCAAGAAAATTACACCTACACATTTCACACAACAATAAGCTATTCAAAAGCATACATTATCAGAAAGAGTTTTTACCTTTATACTTTTGTACTTGTAACACTGGGATTAAACAATGACCAAAATCACTTTAGAATGAATGGGACAAGCATATTTTATATACTGTATGATTGAATGCATCTTACTGAAATGACTATGTAACATATTTTCCAGATATACTGATTCTTTATATTCACTAAAACCACTGTCTCTTGTAAAGCCTGGGTGATTATCAGTGTGACCACTAGGGGGCTGTAGACAATATGTTTCTATGCTCTAAGATCTGAAGAAGTTGGACCAAAAGGTATTTGACTCTATTTCTGTGGTCATTTATCTAGTAGGAACATAGTGACTGTTGCGTGGTCAGATCTTTATATAGAGCATGTCCACTTGTGTCTATAAATAGTATCTCAGTGTCTCTGAGTGGGATGGGTTATTTCCTCTTTACCCACCAATGTGCAGTATGTCATTAGGTCATTAAGGCTGTACATGTGCCCATCATTTTTCTACACAATAAGTTTATTTACGTTTAGCTGCTTGTTTTAAAGGGGACATACTGTATTATGCTAAATCAACTTTAATGATCTTTTAACCATGTTACAACATTGTTTCCTCATTATTTGTTTCCCCGAAGTTGTATATTGAGTGATTCTTGCATGTTTGAGTAATCTTGTTTTCTTGACTGCTCAAGAAATTCCTGTTTTCACCTACTCGCTATCCCCGCCCACATCTCTGTAGTTAGTTGCAATTGTTTAAAACCAATGTGACGTAGCCACTTTAAAAAAATAAAAACACGTAAATGACAATGGTGAACTGTCTGCTGTTTTGAACAGGAAGTAATTAGACCCGTTTCTATTACTATACTGTTTTAGATCAATATTGCAGGTTACATTGAACTAAATGGAAAATACTGATCTACTTTTGTTATAGTTTAATACTAAGTACATGAAAAAAACCATAGAATGCCTTCTTTAATATCATGACAGTTAATAGTTCAAAGATTTGCATATCTAGTGCAGTACAAGTAAGTCCTTTACATGTACTTTTTAGGGAGGGTATTTTCCTTGGTAACGGCCCTGGAGGATGGGGTGACAGAGGACACGGTAGCCCCCTGGTGACAGGGCTCAGGTGGGATATGAGGATACTGCAAGTTGTGAATCATGGACAACAATACAAGAGAAAATGACAGCTATTGTACCCTCTCTTTGTAACCAGTGCCTGTGTTGGTGATACTCGGGCAATATCCCCAAAAAATCATATCACAATTTCTTTAGAGCCGAGATCACAATTTCAGTCTTTTTATCTACCATTAGGAGGCAACTAAAGACATTTACTGCATCGGAGAGTTCACATTTCACTATGATTGCTTAAATCCCCTTGTGCCATCTCTGGGTCTGAATGACCCACAGGCGCCTGGAGATAACGCCTCCCCCTTCCTCCCTCCTTCCCTCCCTCCACAACATGAATAATGTTTATGTGTGTGTTTCTTTTATGTTTGTTTTTGTTGTTTTATGTTTAAAATATAAATAGTAGAGGAGTACACTATATCGGAATTTAGATAATATTGTGAATGTTGTCTTGAGGAAATGCTGAATTTGAACATCGAGTATATTGTTTATACCAAAAAATACTACAAAAAGAGCTGAATAAAAAAATGTAAGATGAAAGAAGGGTACAAGGTGACATATCACATTTGTCTGATAATCAAACCTCAACTATTATGTCTAAAGACCTGTTTGAACACATTTCTGTTGGATTGATCTTAATTTTTACCCACCCCTCAGTGTGAGCATAAAGCTGTATTAAACAGGATAGCCCTGAATCAACAATCACAGATCACAATTATAATTTTTAACACTCGGGCCAAGTCGATGCTCTTTTACACTACAAGATCTCCGTTAGTGGTGGAAGAACAAAAACACAACATTATTATGACAGTGCTCAGTAATAGTCTATCTTATGTTTTTCATATCTTGAGGTTTTATTGAATGAGGTTTCGTGTTGTCATGGAAACAGAAGCGAGCAGAGTTGAGCATGTTCAGCTGCGTCTGTGACTTCAGCTCTCACTGTCAGAAACATGTGCACACATCTCCCTGAGGACCTGTTAGTCACTGCTCTAACACCAGCGTGCAGAACGAGGACATGTGCAGCAAACCTTACACACATGAACTGGCCTACAAGGGAAAAGATCTGATGAACCACAATGGACACTAAATCAATGAGTCATATGTTGGGGAAGTTCCTAGGTCATCATCAGGTGGTGTCTTTTCAAACAGACTACGTAGTGAGATAAAACAGATACTGATGATAGGGCTGTCACTAACAAAAGTAACAACATTATAATAAAACACATTATATTGTACCTGCTTGATTCTAGTCGACATTCTAGCCATACAATCTGGAGAATGTCCAGACTCGTGAGACGTCAGAAGCTAAGCAGGGCTGGGCTCAGTTTAGTGCAGAGTTTGGAGACCGCTGGTAATATCAGGTACTGCAGTGAAGCAACAGTGACTATGCAAACTGTCATAGTGTCCTGAGGCAAGACACTTCTTACACCTTGTCTGTGTATGAATGTGTGTGTGCGTGAGGCATTGGTGGTGGTCAGAGGGTCCAAAGGCAAAGACTGGCCTCACTTGGACCAGTTTCATCAATCCACTGAGCTCGGATTGAATGAATAAACAATAATAAATAAACAAAACTGTAAAGCGACTCTGAAGATATGAGACGAATGCATTTGAGTGTTATTCCTGTTGGCCGGTGAGTCATCAACCAACAACAGCCAGACAAGTATTGTATGGATGTAATTTGTATTGGCTTAAAAAAAACCCATATCAGACCATCCGTTACTAAGGAATGCCTTCTTGTGCTGTATTCAGGAGAACAAACTTTTTGCTGACCTTGATGATCAACTATTTACATCAGAATGAATAAAGTATCAAACAGAGATCAAGTCCAAACTGTTACTGTAAAACGAATGTGAGTTTTCCAGCCCATTCTCTGTTTTATTGAGTTGACTGACACGGTAAGCAGCCATGCGGTTTACCTCATCCTTTTGCACCACAGAGTACAACAGACTTTTCCTGTTCACACCCATCCTCAATGTTACTTTAGAAACTCACCCTTCCATCAATATTAAAATGTGTTTGTAGATCTAAATAAAAGGATGAAAGCCTCAGTGATTTCTAATATAATAAATAGTTAATAAAGGTGTTGCACTAAAGATAATTCATCACTTTCTGTCATATTTCTTATTATACCTGGATGCAATAGCCCCCTATGTGCCATATTTACAGAAAATGAACAATTTGGAGAGTTGAAGTAAACACTGTGTGACGCTCACCGATGAAGAATGTGTCTGGAGCCCCGTCTCCGTTCAGCAGCGACACGGTTTCTGGGTCAAAGCGGAGCCACAGTCCCACTGCCAGCACGAAAGACCCCATGATCTACGGACGTCACCAAAGGACAAAAACAAGGTGAGACGATAAAAAACACCCATGTGGAACAATGCTAAATTGTGACCAACACAACAAATGAAGTAAACAAAATGACTCAAGATTATAATGGAGGCTCCTGAAGGGCCTTAGACATCTAATCCTATTCGTCCATTTTAATAGCAGACACGTTGTCCATTACATCATGTTGAATACATTTTACAGATAATTGTATGGTTTGTATTAAGATTATTCTGGGCATTAGTGATGTTTTGTTTACAGCGGTGGAAAATGCACTGGAGAGGTTTTTCCAGGACTCATGAGGGTTCTGTTTGGTTCAGAACATATTTTTCCACATACCGGTATATAAAAGTAAAGGTTGCAGCGAATTTAAGACTCAAACTAGGTCAGTTTTGTTCTGTAGATGGGACTATATCTGAACAAAATCCAGATAAGAACTGTTGGATTTAAGTGGATCGGAACCAGGATTGAAGCATGTTTTATTCACATACATAAAAGAACATCATAGCAAAGTTTAGGCCTAGTTCATCCAAGACAAAAAACTTGGTTAGCCACTGATAGTTACACACTGAAAGGCGCATTTTGTTTCAACTCACCAGTGCATCCGGTTTAGACCAAACAGATATTCAGATTTAGAGTTGGCAGCAGACAGCCGTGTGGTACTTTGAGGTTAAACAGGCATGGAAATTTGTGTGTGGTTCATATTTTGCATCTTTTCTTCTTACTCCACTCACTCTCTCTCTCTCTCTCTCTCTCTCATATATATATATATATATATATAAATTCCTGGCATAATCAAAATATATAAGAATGCTTGAATAAATCAGTACAATAATTGTCAATGTAATTTTTAAGAAACTTGATTGTGCTTTAGAGAAAGTGTTTTGCTGTCACCACAAATAGCTCTAAAAGTAGTACAACAACCTTTTGGAATTGCTATAGTGGCACACAGAATAAATCACACCAAAAAATAACAATGTACGAGGTTTGCAAACAGGAAATGAAATCTTTGGTTTAATTAAGACCATGTGATCATCACATGTGTCCCAAAAACAAACTCTGTTGCTAAGTTTAAGTCGTGGGCTTAATTTCATACACAGCCAGACTAGTTTTTCCTTTTAATTTTCTGTCTCTTGTACTCGCTGTCCTCGCTGTCCACACTTTTCCACCTCTTCTCTTTCCACAGTCATATTTATGGCCCAGGTCTGACAGAGGGCCAGCAGCTTCAGTTGTAAAGCACTGAAATGTGACATGTGTGAGAGATCCGGACATCTGCCAAATGAATGATTTACCACTGTAAAGCGTGATGTATGGAACAGCTGAGGTCCTGGACATTTTGGGGAGTCAAGCTCGACGTATTAAGAGCACCATTTTACTGGACTAGATGGATAAAACATGTTGGGATTAATTTATTGCCGGTATTTGTTGGAACATCTCATGCCATTCTCGAGGCATACAAACAACAGAGCAGAGGAGGTATTTACAGTAATGACATTTAAATATCAACGTAGTTACAGCTGTTTGGATCTTTATTTACAGTCACCACCTTGGAGATGTTGTTGCTGGGCCTGGAGTATGGCATTTAATCTATCTACATAAAGATAAGCAGGTGAAGTCAAACACCTGCAATAATGTTCTGATTTGTTTTATCATATACTTTTATCGGATATTAGCTGACTTTTAGAGCTAAATGTTGGCCATTATGTGTAGCACTTTGGCAACTATTTACTTTATAAAATGTGCTATACAAATAAATGGATTGGATTGAAAACATTTCAAATATACAGTAGGATAAGTTTTATGTAAAGCTGTGGAACATTCCAGGCAATAACATCTCCATGGAGACAAGCAGCCACCGGAAAAGTTTAGTGCACCGTTAAGTGTCTGTTGTGTCTGTTGTTTATTTATTGACCTAATTCTATTTTCTTTAAATGTTCTCAGACTGTTTACCAACCTTTAGGACATCTACACAACTACACGTCTACACAACTGCACACTTACAAAACTACACATTTACACATCAGTCATTTGAACTTTTATTGTACTCTTTATTGTTGTGAATGTTCTGTATGTGTTGTTGTTCTGCTGCTGCAAACCAAAGACTTCTTCAACCGTCGCCTTGAAATAAAACCTTGTTATTATGTAACATTACACCTTAAAGCAGGTGAGGAACGAGGGATGTCACAATTTAAAATTTTAGTCTGGCGATTATTGTGAGAATAAACATCGCGATTTAACCAGAACGATAATAAAATCCAGAATTTTCCTTCCACAATGTGTGACCTGCTTTATGAAATCAAACTTTATTAATAATTTGACATAAACGGCAAGATAAAAAAGCACTTTACATTTAGTTTTACTTTTTTGAGGAAAGGCTGAGCGTAAACGGACTTTATTTGGCTTCTAAAATCGTCAAATTTATTTTAATTGAACTAAAAAAAGACCTAATTTAGTTTGAAAATTGACACTTTTCTATCAATTCAATACAAAAATAAAAACATATTCTAAAACTGTCGCAATTATCATTTTTTTTGTCTTTAAAATTATATTGTGACCTAAATAACCACAATTATTGATTAACCTTATAATGTTGACATCAACATGAGGAACATAATACAACTTCTGCCGATTGGACTGTAATTGTTCAGTTCAAATTGTTATGCAAATGTTCAGCTAAAGACCCTTTCTTTAATGTACGGAGCCCCCCTTTACGGTCTCCTCTTTGAGCAAAAGGTGGAGTGCCGTGTGTTGCTGTAGCACTAGAGCAGGTGGTTGCTTTCTCCATTTACTAAAAGCTTCGAGCTCAGCCAAACCCAATTAGTATTATGATGATATCTAAAGGCCCGGACGGAACAGATGTCCAGTATTGAAAGCTAAGAAAGTTTCTATATCCAACTGTATACAGGGCCAACTAGTAGTAGTCTGTAGTACATTGTCTATCCCAGAGGTCCTTTTAACCCCCTCAGTCGTTACATGCCCCACAGCCCAGCATCATTAGCCTTGTCCCAAGAGCAGAGACAAACCCCTCCCCTTCAATGCACTCATCTGCATGTGTGCCCCCCTTACGCTCACCCAGCTACCTCCAAACCGCACCCACAGCAACAAAGAGCCACTGTCGAAACACTAGAGGGTCTGGGCCACAATGGCATATGACAATGGAAAGAGAATCCGAGGGAAAATATAAGAGAGAATCAAATATACTCAGTAGCGTTGAGTTTTGAAGGATAAGAGAGTTACTTGTCACTGCACCATCAGGTTCAGCAAACACCTGAAAACCATAAAAAAGTTTTGACAGTTAGGTAAAAACACGGAGGTATTTTTCACATTGAAATGAGTAGAGTGGCAAAAGGTGGCAAGAATCTACATTCATTTATTAATTTTTTATCTATTCATTATTTGTCTTGCTTTTTTCCCTCTGGGCACCTTTAGGTTACTGTTGTCCAATACAAACAAACAGGTAGGGGTTACTTCAAATGAGTTCAGATTATTTCAATATAATACATTTTTTGTGGTAAATTAAAGCCTATTTGCCTTAAACATCTCTTATACCCATTTATGGGGGGGAAATTATTGTTGAAAAAACATCACAGTTTAACTGTTATACTCAGAGACCCTGACCACATTATTTCATTCATTTTATTTCATTACCTTTGGCTGACACAATTAAACTATTCTTCAAGTTTCTGACCATCTTTATTGCGCGAGTTTCTGAACAAATTAAATGTGACAAAAATAGCTAGATAAAAAAGTACTTCATATTTATATGTATTTTAACTATAGATTGAATTAAAAATACTTATTCTTGCTTCAAAAATGGCCAAGTTCACAATATTTCTAGTTCTTACAATTATATTGTGACCCGAATAATCAATTTTCAATTCAATTCAATTTATTTTTGTAAAGTTCATAGGAATTTAGCATGTCCCAAAGTCCCAAAGTCCCCGGTCCTTAGACAAATGTCCCAAAGTCCCCGGTCCTTAGACAAATGTCCCAAAGTCCCCGGTCCTTAGACAAATGTCCCAAAGTCCCCGGTCCTTAGACAAATGTCCCAAAGTCCCGTCCTTAGACAAATGTCCCAAAGTCCCGGTCCTTAGACAAATGTCCCAAAGTCCCCGGTCCTTAGACAAATGTCCCAAATCCCCGTCCTTAGACAAATGTCCCAAAGTCCCCGTGCCATTAGACAAATGTCCCAAAGTCCCCGTCCAATCCCTTAGACAAATGTCCCAAAGTCCCCAGGTCCTTAGACCCTTCTTCTTGGTAAGGAAAATCACAGTTATCGATTAACCTAATCATCTTGACATCCCAATAGTGAAATTTGCTTTTAATTTGCATATAGACCAAGTTTATTGCTGTTATATGCCCCACATAGCGTTATCCTTGGAGTGGAGTGGCACTAGAAGTGGTCGGGTTGATATTAAACTTCATTCATTGGGATAACCCTACGATGAGCCAGGGTGTACCCCGCATGAGGCCCAAAGTCACCTGGATAGTTTTCAGTCACCCCCGACCCTAACGGAACAAGCGGTAGAAAATGAATGAATGATTGGGAATATTAGACATGATTGGGAAACATTTTTACTCCAGGTCATACTTATTCCATCTTTTCACACACTTTTTCCATCTCTTGGTTTGAACTTTAATCAGGGTCCTTTTTGCGAGTGCAGCCTCCCTTTTAACAGAACTGTTAAATAGTGCTTTTGTGAGGGAGTTTCCATGAGAAGGGGCTGTGGTCTGAGCGAGACACACTTCACCACTTGTATCTCTGTAAATATATTCTTACACTCCAACTATGGCTAAGATGGCTTTTTTAATCAAGTTGCAATTACAGCGTTTCCACTGGACATATATAACCGTCTGCAGTGTGTTTGGACAAAACAGATGCGAAGGCGTATTAAAGTGATGGGCCAGAGCGAAAGTGTAAATAGGAGCGGCATAATTACATGGGTGGAGAAAATCCCATTGTGAGCGTGATGCAACGTGGGTGAAGGTGGAGCTCTGAGGACAATTACATCAGTGCTAGTTGGAGATATTTTTAAACTATACAGATACTATAAAAAGATGACAGTGTTTGGAACAAGAAACACATGACACGCTTTAAGGTTGCATACGTCATCAAAATGTGTATTTAATTTGACAACTATGTAATGGAAAATTGAAATAAAATCGTGTTTATGTATTTTATATGCAATAACTAAATAAAGTAAATTTGCCTATAAAATTTGAGATTTCAAGACTACCACACTATATTTCAATGAACAATGCATGCAAAGTAGCAAGTATGGCCCACAATTTGCTGCATTATTCCACACTGATAGTTAAAAAGGAAAAGAGACAGTAACAAGAAAGTGGAAGAAATTGTAGCATTTGCTGTGACTCAAGTGTTGAGAAATACAAATGTATCTAAAGAAACATGTCGATCTGCTGAAGTTGTATTAGAAGTCTTATGTGAAAAGCGCAACTAAGTCCCAGCTTTATTCATTGTAGGATTTGAGAACAATCAGAGGACTTTGCCCCTCCCCCACTCTCTTTGAGCATATGCACTTTCTGATCATCCACAGACCGGACAGGGGAGGGGGAGAGGGGGTGAGGGGGAGGTGGGGGTACACCCATGGGACGCGCTCAGTGGGAGGCTCTGATTATTACATACAATTGTGACTATTCTGTTAAATGACAATATACTTGCTTCAGGTTTCAGCAACAAAAAAAAACCTGGTAAATCATACACTGTTTTGCACTAACGCTTTCAAATCCAGCAGGCCTGATCTGTTGTATTTGGGTCAACGTGATGCCAACTGTCCTCTTTTTCCATCTGACTAAACACACACAGAAATATCTCACTCGCCCAGTGCTAACCCATTTCTCGGCAGATGCAACTGATCTGCTTGTGTTTATTTGCAGAGGTGGCCAGCGCAGTGAAGGGGAACTCGAGAAAAAAAAAAGTACCATCACTTTGAAACATTTAACTCAAGAAGAACAGTTAATGATTGTAAAACGGTTTTATCCCAGTTAAAACAAGCCTCTTGATTTGTCCAGGTTTTGAACTGGCACTGGCACAGCTTCAGGGTCGAGTAAAAGATACAATAAGAAAGTTACGCATTGTGTGAATGTATGGAGAAATAAAAGAAAACATATTAAATAATTAAAAACAAAAAAGTATATAATTAATGTCAGTATGAGTGACAATCAAAACCATGCATTATTCCTTGTATTGAGCAATCACAATTTCTGAATAATTTAATCTTTTTAAAAAAAACAACAAAATGCCTTCCAGTTCATCCCTTCAAAGTGTGACCTCTCCTCTCTAAACTACATGCTTTGCTTTACTACTTTACTACTACTTTACGACTAAAACAAGGTCATTGACTGTGGACCTCTCCATTAAAAAGACCGTTGAGAAAAGCCACAATCTTGAGTCAAATGTGATTCATTGTACAGCCCAATGGTAAAATATCAAATATTACTCTTGAATACTATTGTGAGTAAAAATATGCTACATTTGTGTAAAGACTGTTAAAATACATATAATAATCTGTCATATTCATGCAGTGATTGAGACTCAAAGCAATAGGATTCTTATGCAATTACAGCAGACTGGATTATAAAAATAAGTATTGAGTACATGGAAAACTATGGCATGCCAATGTAGAGGAAACTCTTAGTCAAATGAATATATATATAAGCTGTACTCAAAGTGTGATTATTTGGTCTTAAATGGGGTTAATAAATGAATGGGATACGTTGGTTTTGACAGTGGTCGCCGTCTCCTGTTTTGGGGTTGGCAGGAGTAACACACAGAAGTTATGCCTTTGTCCCACTGTCACAATAGATCCATTCAGTCCGCTTTCTGCCTGATGCACTGCACAGATGCTCAGAGGAAAACCTCACCAGCGCTTCAACACTCGTTCCTTTAAATAGTAAAGGTGTCAGTAACTGAGCAGCACAGTGCTTACGGACAAATGTGTAATCATGCCACAGACAGATATTTAATAATCAAACAAAATACATGTTCCGTTTCACTAAATATCATTATTTTTCTGACTTATCTGGGCTCGGCACTGGCACAGTTCACTTGAGTTCAAGAGTTTGTGGTTGGATTTCTGTCTGACAGATATGTGCAAATGACAAGTTGTTGAAGATCTATTGATTTTTTTCCCCTCTACTAACCCTGTAATCAAATGATATATGTGTAATAAAACATTTACACATATCAACTTTTAGGTTAAATTTGGATTCAGCCCTAGGTTTTACCATAAGAAGAGCACGTTGGACATCTTCTAATATATTTACTTAAACCACCATTTAGGGTGTTTTACACTTCAACCCGAGAGTGTCCAAATACCATCACAATATTGAATATGATGAATGGCATGCTGCATCACCAGTGAACACACATTATCTGCAGAGAATAAGACCTTAAGGTTAAGGTGTTGGACTGTTGCATGTTTGTTTATGTTAAAGAAGTGGCCACTCAAACGCACACCTTTCAAATCCACCTGACAGAATCTGCGTGGGGCACTAATGCTGTCCATTCTTTTGCTGAAAAACTTTTCAGCATTGCGGAGTGGAAAGATATTGGTTGTTTCCATGTTGCTTTTCAGTCTGTCTTTTATTCTCACTCTTCATTCAGTCTCCCTTTCAAAAACACACTATTCTCCGGGAAAAGGGGGCGGGATTTTCCTTCTGTGGAAAATCTGATTTAAACTCGCCCGGTGAGCTAAAGTTAAAAACGTCTTGTGGCTGTCCTGTCACCCTTTAAGCGCCACGCAATGCAAACTCTGCCCAACAAGCTGAAAAACACGAGGAAATACAAGAGAAAGCGGCAACACTGTTGATTTTAACTTAGAAATGCACGTGGTTGTAATAAAGCCGTGCGCAAGAGCTGCACTTGCTGCACTTGCATCATTACGCACACAAAACATCCTTATCGGCACTTACCCAGAAGATAAAGTTGAACACGAACAGCAGATATTTCACGCACTTCATCCCTCCTTCCACCTTCCCCATGACGGCTGGATGTTTGGCGTCCTTCACGTGAGTTTCACCCGTAAATCGCTGTGCACTGGCTCGGCGCAGTGTGACAATAACGGTGCACCCTGAGCTGCGCCAGTCGCGAGCATCAACAGCAGCGACGCTCTCCGGCTCTCGCGCTGTCGGGAGCGCGCGCGCGCACGCACGCACACACACACACACACACACACGCACGCACACACACACACACACACACACACACACACACAACGTACACACACACACACACAGCAGGATCCGACTCTTTCCAGACCGCCCCTTTCAATAATGCAGAGGGGGGCTTCAAGGGGGACTGTGACAGACGATGGGCACAAGGCAACTGTTGGCACAAGCGTTCACCACATTCACAGTTCAAATAAAGCCACAGAACAAGTACAAATGTCCACAGATATTTTCTCTTTGTATTACAATACGTGACACAATGTTCAACACTTTGAGAAGGCAATTTATTCTACAATAAATCCTATTTGCGTAACTTTGAATTCATCAAAACATAAATAAGTTTAGGCTATAAGAACAACCTCATTATATTAATAATGATTCATGGAAAGCTGTGTAAAGTCCACAGTCTCCACCCATGGGACCATGTGCTCTCACCACATCATCACAACACAGTGCTGTCTGCTTTGTTTTTGAATATAATCACGTTGGATATGTTTGACAATTTGACATTGGCAAAAAGTTAAAGATCGGTAAATATAGACTATCTTTGACTGGCCGTTTGACCTCTCCAGACCAGACTGCCCTTTGAGTAACACAAAGGTCAAGAATTTCCAAGCCAAACATATTTCAAATCCCAATTTTTTAGACACATATTAGTCAAAACTGTTAGAAATAGGCCTGCACCACACATATCACTTACCTCTCACATTACAGAGTTTCGATTAGAGTAGAATAAAACTCTCAACTTCTTGTATGATACAATAATGATAATAATAACTTCATTTAGCTATATATTAAATGTTGAGGAGGTTAGAGGTCATATTTCTTATAACACACAATGTTCACCTAAACAACTATAAAATGTACCAGAAGGGGCCTCTGATGTAAAAATTAACAAACATACTACTGTATACATATGATGATGGGGCCGTGAAAATAAATAATTCAGTTCCTGTTTAATTCATAAAGTGGATTTGGATTGCGATTTACCTTTTCGCCACTAGATGATGCTAAAACTCACAAAACAGAGAGCGTAATTTTGGTTTCAATATTGGGGGTTAAGATCCATGGCTCTGGCAAAAAGTCTACAGGCATATATTTAATAATAGGCTATCATAGAAAAATATTCAGTTGTAGTAACCCGCCTCCAAACCCCCCTCCCCCCAAAAAGAGGTATTCCGACTGTCGTACAAGAGTCATCCTCAATCTCCGGACTGGTCTGAGAGCTCAGATTTTTATCCGAGCAGCCTAAGCCCTGCCCAGAGTCAATCTATTTGTTTGCACTGTCTAAGTTTTCTTCTTTGTTTATCCTAACAGCCATGTCATGGGCCATAGGAATCCTATTGTTTGCTGGCTGCAGCTGCCTCATCACTGATGATAAGCTGATTAGCATCTATTTCAAACCATCTCTTCTCCCTAAACAGCCACTTCACAAAAGGCAATTTCAGGATAACAGAGCACCGTGCATCTTCATCTTAAAAGCTACAAACCACTCCTTTGAAGACAGTAAGGAGAAGAGTAAAGTAGGAGTACAGTAAATTACGCCAGAGATACAAACTACAGAGTGAAAAAAAGCCCTTGTGACAGCACTCACCACAGGGACATTTCGCTGAACATAAATATTTTCCCCTACACCATGTCCAACTGTTTATCCTGACTGGGAATTTGTCGCTGGTTTAAAATGCCCTTATAAAGAAACAGAATGGTCTGCCAAGCTCTGAGAATGTGAAGGGCCAAATGATGGATGGAAGATGGAGGACGACAAATATTTAAATAATGTGTTATGGAGTCATCACTGATAAATTCTCCTTTATAATAATAAGAGTATAGCTCTGACCACATCTTTTGTTTTTGTGCTCTATTACAAATGCCCAATCTTGTCACCTCTTGTAAGCTAAGCAGGACAGAGCCTGGTTAGTATGTAGATGGGAGCCCACTGGAACACCAGGTGCATCAGTGGGGCGCTAGAGGAGATGTTGTGTCCTTAGGCAAGACACTTCACCCACATTGCCTAGTAAAGCACTTTGAGTGAGATGAAGGTGGAAAGGCACTATATAAATACACTATAATAATAACAACACATTTATTGGGGGGTGTGATAGTCTAGATTACAGGAAGAGGATTTAGTTTGGCTGGTTTCCTGCACTGTGCCATAAATGGACACTAGAGAGGTTCATTTATTAAATTCCAAAACATCTGTCTTATGTATCGGATCATGGCTCTGCTCCTCCTTCACTGAACGACATTGTGAACCTTAGCTGTAGGGAGGGCAGGGTGACAAGAGGGGCATTAAGGGAAGACTGCATCATTCCTCGCAGAAGAACTGTCTTTGGTCAGGCCGTCTTCTCCGTCAGAGCTTCCCAACAGGGGAACTCTGTACCGGAAGCCATTCGAGAGTCTCCCTTTCTTTTAAATAGAATGCTAAAAAGTAGCTTGTAGAAATAGACTTGTGAGCACTAGTTGTATATAAATGTATTTGTCTTTACAGTTTCATTGTATACTTTTGCAATGTCTGACGTGTGATTTTTAAGGGTTTTCACTTTTAGGATGCCTTTTTGACATCTGGAGACTACCGCTGCAAATGAGCTCATATCAGCTAACTTAGGCACATTTACATTGTTTAATGTTAGTTAATGTGCAATCATAGTAGTAGTATAGCCAATATTACAAAATGTTGTAAGTAATTTGGACAATAATAATGATAAAATATAACATAATATAACATAATATTTATAGATTTTTTTGGGACTATAATACATTTCAATAGCAAAGTCCGGCACTTAGTCTCATTGGTTGATCGGTATCACGTGGACGCCAGATGCAGCAAATGATCACGGCATGAGGCGCGAAGATCCAGCCATGTTTGTAGTGGATCCATGGTCCCACCACAAGGATTTGTTTTGTTATCTTTCATACGTTCCATGAACATGAAAGTAGACGATGTAACCACCAATGTCCATTTCCATCGACTTTAATATTGACCACTGCTGTAGCATGTCCTGGTCCTGAGAGAGAGGCCACACCCCCGAGCTGCAGTTTTGGTCACCGTCAGCCAATGACGATGATAAAGATGAAGCGATAATATAATAGACCCATGAGATGAAGAGGGCTCATCTCGGATGGGGATGAGTCTGTCTACAGGAGGGAGGTGGACCGGCTGGTGTCCTGGTGCAGCGGTAACAACCTGGAGTTCAACGCCCAGAAGACAGTGGAGATGATCGTGGACTTCCAGGAAAGCCACAGCCCCCAGCCCCCTTCGTCATGACAGACTCCCCCATCACCACCGTGGACTCCTTCCGCTTCCTGGGCACCACCCTCACCCAGGACCTCAAGTGGGAGCCCCCATCAGCTCCTTCATCAAGAAGGCCCAGCAGAGGATGTACTTCCTGCGGCAGCTGAGGAAAGCCAAGCTGCCAGTGCAGATGATGCTGCAGTTCTACACGGCCATCATTGAGTCCATCCTCACCTCCTCCATCACCGTGTGGTACGCTGGAGCCACAGCCAGGGACAAACAGAGACTACAGCGCATTGTGCGTTCTGCTGAGAAGGTGATCGGCTGCAGACTTCCATCTCTGCAGGACCTGTACGTCTCCAGGGCTCTGGGACGAGCAGGCCGGATCAGGATCACAGCTGACCCTTCTCACCCTGGACATGGTCTATTTGAACCACTCCCCTCAGGCAGGAGGCTACGGTCCATCCGGACCAGAACCTCCCGCCACAAGAATAGTTTCTTTCCCTCCGTTGGACTCATGAACACTTCTAAACACCTGCCATTTTAATTGCAACTATTCAATCACTCACTGCACTGTCACTTTCTGCACTCAAAACTGTAAACCTAACTGTAACTCTTGTGTACATAGTAATGCCTATTTTATTTTATTTTTTATTTTAAAGTACATTTTTAATTGTCTCTTAACGCATGCCCTTTTTGATTGAATATATGTTATTTTATTATTGCTCAGTGTTTTACTTTGCACCTTAAGGCCGAGACAAGTTCCTATGTTTGTGAATTTTGTTCATTGACAATGGCAATAAACTCTTTCTGATTCTGAGCTAACGGTTGGTCGGGATGACGTCATATCCGGCTAACGCAACACCGCAAGTGGAGCTAATTAACAATCAAATCACTTCTGCTTGTGGGCAAAGACATCGGAGTTTGTGTAAAAGTTTTAGAAAGTTTAAGGGAAGTTTTAACACTCAAATTCATTTCAGTGTCAGTGGAATCAGAGAAGCCACAGCGCATGCTCACATTATAGCCTCTCCATTCGACTGTACACTCAGCAATGCCCCTAAAACTGAACTATTCAAATATACCAAGCACTTACAAACATAACAGTGTTATAGAGTGGAAATCAGGCGTGATCAAAGTTTGAAACTCACATGGTGGTGGCAGAAGTCTCTGCTCCACTTCACATAAAACTGGCAGGTTATCTCCGAGTCTAACTGCTTTTATACAGAACATGCACTCACAGTTCCACGGTCACGTGTTAAAACCTGTTGTGGGTTTGCTTACCATAATGGCGATAGATAATGATAATGTAAGTGGGCCCTTTATCTACTCACTTTTAAGTTTTTTTCCAATTTGTTTTTGGCACAGTTCCAGAGGTAAAGTGTAGGCGACATGCTCTATTATGTAAAACAAAATAAACAGAAATGTCGGCCATAAAACGGATCTAACATCCAGAACAGGACTCGCCTGCTGCCTCCACTTTCTGTCTAGCAGGGGGCGCGCACGAGCCAAAAATCCCGGAATAAAACAATAACAGGGATCGCTCACAGTTAGTAGTGGATGCAAAAAAAACAAACAAAAAAAAACCTGAATAAACACTTTTCACAATCGTTTCCTTTTTTTAATTTACCTCTTCTTTTTGGGGCTAATGCAAATTTTAAGTAACAATGTGAGTAAGTGAGTGAGTGCATGGTTTCTTCTTCCACTAATATTTAGAAACGTCCACTAGATGGTAGCATATACTTGTGGACACAGGAAGAACCAAGCAGCGTGAACTTTAGAAGTGCTTTTTCCTCCACGATGGTGCAAAAACCACTCTCCCCGTCTTGGTTCATTTCTTTGTCTTGTCCCACAGCTGTTCCTCTTCATTTGCCTTGTCCATATATCTTCGTCTGTGTATAAACCTGAGCTGAGCGGCCTGTGCAGCCTGAAGAACATTCCTTACCTCTGGCTGCTCACAGACACAAGAATGCCAAGGATGTGCACACTCAATTTTCGGGTGAACTAAAGGTTGTAGCTTTGCGCTAGTCATTTTGTAGCAACATTTATAGACTTTAAAGTTTCAACGGTATGAGACCCAAATGCAAAACAAAGTTAAACGGTTGGAAAATAATTTTGGGGGTGAAATTGGCTGCTAGAACAAGAACTCTCTCAGCTACAGACCAGATACACATTTCGAAGTTTGCCTGAAATGCTGCAGCACTCTGATAATGAAGTGTTAATTCTACGTATTATATTAAAGCAACAACACATAAAACATAAAACATAATTATTTTTAATCACCCTACTACGACCATTTCAAACATTGCATACTACTACTACTACTACTACTAATGCTTTGAATGTTTATACTGTCAATCAAGATACTCAAAGTGTTTTACAATTATTCATTCACTCAATTGTGGTCGCAGCTCCTGTAGCCACAGCAGCCCTGGGGAAGACTGATGAAGCCAGTCTGTGCTTTTGACATCTCCAATCTCCACCAATCACATTCAGACCAAGCAAGGTCGATGAAGTGTTTTGCCCATGGACACAACAACAGTACGGCGAGCATGCTAACTGAGTCGCTCAGCCATTGGCCTAAATCCAGCACAGAACTACCCAGGCAAGTACTGAGGTGTTTAATAAATAACAGCATAAACAACAACAACAACAACAACAACACAACAACAACACGAACAACAATAAAAGCTTGGATTCATATGTACACATTTTGTATATACTATTATTGTATGTATAAACCATAAATATGACATGCAGTCCACATAACTTAAATGAACAAGAACATTTGGACTGAGGTAGGGCCAGGAGCGAGGTGAACGGATAAAGCTAAAGTGATGTGACACAAACTCATTGTCATTGTCTTTGTGTAGGCGTTACAGTATTGGCAATAATGCTGTTGTGGCTGTTTAGAGGAAATGTTAACTGTGTTCAGTGTTTGGGGCCCCGTCCCGCCCAGGACTTCCTGCTCAGGACGCACACACAAGCGGCATTGATGCGGATAAATCTCCAAGCTGTCCGATCCTTGTCAAGGGTGAGAGCGCTCACAAATATGTGTGTGTTGGTGCAGTAGGAGTTCCAGTGGCGGCTGTCGATACCTAAGCAGCCTGAGTTGCCAGATTTAGAGCCCTGTTTTCCTCCTCGCCCTGGCCTCCCTGCGTTGCCAGATCCCGTGTTCCTGTGTGTGGGGGATCGACAGGTGGTCTCATAGAAGAACTGTTTTTTTACCACGTTGTTGATTGTAACATTGGGAAGGACAATCACCTCATTGCCCTTAATGTCCGTAGCCCGTGTCATGTTGCCTACCCAAGTGTTGATGCTTTCACAGACAGAGTACTCGCCCCTGTGCATGGTGTGTGTCCCCGCCCTCCGTCGCACTCTTGTACCCTTTATCCCATCCACCTCAAAACCTTCACCCTCCAGAGCATCGTGCGTTGGGGCAACCTCACTGAAAACTACTCGAGGTGATGGCCTATACCGTCTTTTGGAAAAGAGTTTGGGATCTACAACTGGGATGGACGGATCTGGTTGGAAATTGGTTGAACTCCTGTCCAGATTTTCCAAAGCTGCATGCTGATGCTGATGCTCGTGGTGGTGGTGGTGGTGGTGGTGTTTCTTGGTCCTGTGGTGGCCACTCCTGTGATGGTCCGGAGATGACCCCTTGGAACCTGCTGCCTGATGCTGGTGTCCTGCTCTGTGATTGGCTCCTGTCTGCTGTGCTGCTCTGTGGTTGGCTGGCCCTGTTTTGTGGGCCCATCCACCTTCCATTTTGAGTACAGCCTGGATGCCAATCAGGAGGAGCAGGGCCAGTGATGACGACCTCATGGGCACACGTCCTAGATTAGAAAAAAGGGAAAAGTAAGCAACTCATACACAAAATAAATAATACATAACACAGTGCTTTGCAAAATACACTTTACATGGAGGAGACAAACATAGACGAACAATAAAGATAAAGTTATTGGTAACTTTATAATAAGGGGACATGAATTCACGCATTTTTAATGAACTACTGATATATTCATGAATGAATTCATGATGTTTTCATAGATTACTTCACAATTATTTATCAGGAACTATCATGATTTCATATGGTTTCATAGATCACTTCATTCAGAAATTAAACCATTTACTACTGTAATGAACAAACATCATGATTTCAAAAGTCATGCATGAACATCATGCGTCATCATGAATTCTGTTTGCAAAACATAGGGAAGAACCAAATCTAAACTTAGAATAAAACAGAGATGAATTTATTATTGTGTCAGCTAAAGTGTGCCTTTTTTATGCCTTAAATAAAGATTCAAACATGCTTTTAAAGTTTATTGTATTGGATCATTTCTGTTAAATTGTCATATATATATACCAGTAGTTTGGCAAGGTAGGCAATGTAAGGCGGCAAGTTTATTTGTAGAGCACAATTCGTACACAAGGCAATTCAAAGTGCTTCACACAACAGGAAAAAAATCATTAAAACCACAAAGACATGACAGAAATCACAAAACAGTATAAGACATGAAAGAAATAAAATAATTTCAGTCATATGCATGGCTAAAAAAAACCTTAGAAGCTTAGATTTGAACAATGCCAGAGTAGAGGCCTTTCTCACATCATGAGAAAGACTGTTCCAGATTTTAGCTGCACAAAACTGAAATGCAGATTCCCCATGTTTAGACCTGACTCTGGCACCAGCAGGAGGCCGGTCCCTGAGGTCCTCAGAGTCCGAGGTGGTTCATATGGCACAAACATGTCCGAGATGTACTTTGGTGCTAGGCCATGGAGAGACTTGTACACAAGAAGGGCTGATTTAAAGTCTATTTTTGGTTGAATGTGTGTGTGAAAGAGTATCTGATTTGTTCTTTACACATTGTATTAAGTATTATTTGGTCATATGCACCAACAGTATTCATGTGAGGAGAAAGTGTACACTGCTGGTTCTAAACTTGAATTATGTAGTCCAATGATTTATGTCAAAACTACTTGTACCTCACTACACATTAGGCACATGCTTTTCTGCTGTAAACCATATAAGTTTAAAAAGGAAAGTCTTACTTTCTTATTCCAACTGTTAAGTCCATTTTCATTCCAGGGGACATCTTTGGCCCTTAAATTGGCCGGGGCCACTGGTCTGTTTTGAGTGGTGCAGAGTGTTTTAGTGTTTTAGGCTTGTACCTGTGGAATGTGTCCAGTGGAAGTGGGAGCCTCTGTGGACTCTAGAGCCAAACTCTTCTGCAGGCCGGGCCCCTCATGCCTGCCACCTGGACCCCTCAACCACAGCGCTGCAAGACATAGATACAACATTTACATTGTAGAAGACTAAAATAAAATTGTCCCCATTTTTATGTTCATTTTACAACACTTTAAACATGAACTGATTAACCTCTTAAAGTGTTAGTTTAGGGGACGTGTGAACTGCAGCACTCTCATTAACAACAAAAGGCTTCATTCACACACACAGGTCACACATGCCTAAACTGGTAGTGTCAATGAGTGTTAGAATATTTAGTGTCTGAAGCCACACCAGAGGGTCACTGAGATGAACTGGACATGTGTGCGAGGTTGTCTCACTTTTACATCACATAACCATTTTACAAACACATCCAATTCAAATATACTAAGTAAATAATAAAACAAATTTGTAAGTTTCAGAGACATAACATTCCTTGGTCTCTTTTTAAATTGAGTATAGCAGTAAGATAAAGTGTAGGCCCACATGGTACATTTATTCATATTTTACTCCAAATGGCCTTTAGAGGTCAGTGTTACTGTATTTTTGCAGGATGTTATGCATTAAGGCTGAGAAATATCTAAAAATCATCTGTTTTACTGTTGTGTTTTCAGACTTTAAAATGTTTTAGGTGTAACCAGATGTTTGCACACTAATCATAAACATACTGATTGACAATACTGCAAAACATATAATAAACATATATATAAACATATATGCTTCCCGGGGGTTGAGTGGTTAAGAGCCAGGCTCCTAGTGCAGCCAGTTACAGTGTCCCAGTTACATCCCTCATTTCTTGCTTTCTTTCCTGTCTAATAAAGTCTACGGGCCAACAATCTTTAAAAAATATAAAAAATGTATTGTTTGAAAAAAATACCGTACAAAAACTAAGATACATTTTCAAAATCTCAGTTTACGTTTATGGCCCTAAAATGACAAAGTATTTCTAAAGCAGTGTGGCTGTCACATTTTGCCTTTATTAAACCCTGTTTCCAATATGAAACACATGGAGGTGGTTCATGCAGTGGGCTGATTGATCCAGTGTGACGGGCAGCTTACTTTTTACTCAGCACTGAGAGAGCTGGAGAATCCTGATGTTAAAAATATGTGGCTTGTGTTTAATGCAGTGTAGCCAGCATAAACAGAGAAGTGCTGGGGAGCAGGGGTCAGTCCTGTTTAGAAAGCATCTCTGACTTATAGGATTACTTCAGCACTTCATCAAAACGTGTTCAAATGCACCCCCTACACATTATTATTTTCTTTTAGGACGGGCCTTGGATCTCCTCCCAAAGCTATTTGTTTGTTTTATGGTTTGGCAGGAACAAAACCAGACAGAGTTTAAGAAATTGTGTACAACATACTCAAGAATAAAAAAGACTTCAAGGAAATGTAATCGCTAACAGTGGAGCCCATATGGTACTGATAAAACACTGGAACATTCATTTTGACCAGTGCAATGAAGTTCTATGTTACCTGTTCAATGAGAGACTCTAACTAGCAAAACGTTAGAGCAGAATATTTCCCAGTGACCACTTTAAAATAAACAAAAATGGGAATGCTATTGCAAGGGGAAAAAATACCAGAAACAACTGCCTTGTGTAAGTATTGATTAACATGTTCAGCTAGTTGTAAGTTGTAACATAAGCAAATGCTACTACTGTTCTGTGTTGAAGCACAAAACACAAAACAGAAGCACTTTGCCCACATTTTAAGTCAAGAGCTTATTTAATATACTGTATATAAGTATATGTATATGTATGTATAAGTAATTTAAAGCTTGAGTAAATACAACAGATTTCAGGCCCTTCATTTTCTGACAATAACTTAATGCTAGATTTCTTCTTGCTTAGTTTGTGAACATGCAATGTTTCTTCTTTGTGATTGTGTTGTGAAGTGGTTGTGTAAGTTTCTAATGGGTCAGTAAAGAAATTAGTTGTAACTAAATAACCACTGGCTGACTACCTATGTTTTTTTGTTTTTTTTTAAATACTCTCATTAATGACTGTACTTTGTCTGTGTCCTGCATGTGTGTTGACACAAAGGATGAGAGGCTGGTGGAAAACAGAAGGCTTTGCCTGCCATCAGACCGATGGGTTAGTTTACAGTTAGGAAGTGGTTCTTCCTCTGTTTGAGCTACATTAGTCATTAGTAACAAGGAGTTGTTAAAAGATGGCTTAAAGTGTCAGCTGTGTCAACAGCTACCAGCTCTTGTCTTTACAGGTGCTGACAACTGCAGCAGGTTATGAGGGAGTGAAGAGAGAGACTGACCGAGAGAAGAGGAGAAAGGCTGAACAAGTTTATTTACCCTCTCTCAACAGTTCAGCGCAGGAGGTCTACCACCTGTCATCTACTGAAAATAACAGAGGATTCAAACACTAGGTAAATAACAAGACTCAACAATGGTAAATGCTCTTTTCACCCTGAAAATGATCTATCCCTCTAATTCAAAGTTGGCTTTCTGAGGAAAGGCAATCAGATTGCCACATATTAGACATTCAGTGAACCTTCCAGCAAAGCCAAAACACTGCAATGAATCAGATCACTTGTCACGTAAGATGATGTCATGGAGTCTGTTAAAAGCGCAATTAGATCTTCCAAATGGACCAGAAAAGCAGCCAAAGTGGGTATGAACACTGTTCAAATGTAATCAATAAAAAAAATTAAAATAGTACTAGTGACAAAAAAGAAGACCTTGCTTGATAATCGACATGATAAATTGTATTCAGGCTCAATATGGCATCCCCATCAGATACTTATTCACTCTCACATTTGTTCACTTAAGATTATCTTAAGGTAATGCAAAGGCAAAACCCACTGATCAAATATACACAACCTTGATTCTATTGATTACATCACAGTATAACAATAAGATCATAGGTGCTCTTTTGAAAAAAATATACTTATTATATAATGAGATGCATGATGCACAAGAAACCACCATTTACATGTCAATTACTGCATTTTTGCTTTTAATTTGAAATGCCTTATACAATCGAAGATGAAGAACTTAATTTCATGGCAAAATCTTGAAGTAGTTACCGGTAATATGCACAGTACCATTCTATGCATAGTCACATCCAGGTACATGTAATGGTTGTAATGTGAACAGCAGATGTAAAGGAGATCAACCTTTTGTCCTGTACTTTCCCGGGAACGCCATGTTTATAAAATCTTTTCTGTTAAGAAGCACCTGTTGTGCATCAGCGAGACATCAAACCAAGAGTATTGGAAGAAAATATCCGACAGACCAAAACCTTTGAATCTGTAAAACTACTTGACTTCCAAGTGTAGTGACACATGGTGTAATGTATACTTTGCACTGCTCCTTTTTTTTTTTTTTTTTTTTTTTTTTAATATACTGTACCTAAAACGAAAAACAGCTTGGAGACCTGCCATGGTCCATATCCAGCATCGTTTTGCATTAGGGCAGTGGTTTATGAAAGGCTGCTTAAGTTAAGTTAATGCAAGTATTACTTGAACACATTTGTTATATTTTCTACAAAAACAACATTAATAAAGCTCTATGCTAAGTCTTTATGATATAATACTATGTGCACATATACAGTGCAATGCAAAGACTACTACTACTTTCACTGTATTCAAATAGTCCTCAGAATTTGAAACTACACCTGAATGATTGTGAATATTGTCATTGGTCGCGCTTCCCGGTGGCTTGTCCTCAGATGATGTGGGAAAAATTTAAATTTTATGCAACACGGTGTGACACCTTTCAAGTGCAGCGGTAAATGTAGATTGTTATTTGTTGGGCTACCAATTTATTGTTTATAGGCCAATGTCCAGAAATTAAAATCAAACATTAGAAATAAGGCTACTGCATGTGTTTGGGGTCACGACTGAAAAAGGTGCTCTTTTCCCTGGTATTCAAAAAATCCTTTAGAAATATTTAAAAGAATATTGGCACATGTACAATTGTATAGTTAGCATTGTGTATTTTATAACAGAATATATCTCAAATAACTCTGGAATCACAACACAAACAAACATGGGTTATTAATCATATTCAAGCGTTTACACAGATGTTAAGGTCCTTTTTGGTCTGTTTTTGCTTCCACACATTTTAATAAATATTTCCATGTAGTAGGTAGAAATACATTCCAAATGGCCCTTCATAATATTTCTAAAGTTTATAGCTTGTCGCCTTATTCTTTCCTCCTGCTCTTTGTACCCTGTTTTGTGGTTCTGACGCTAGATAAAACTTCTCAGATTCACTGACAATGAGTGTATTTCATTGTCCATTCAAACCACATGTGCGTAAGAGAGTGGAGTATTGCTCTTATGGGTCACATCCGTTATATTGTTTCCTTGTGTTGAAGTTATCTGTTTCCTTTTTTTCCCTTCTGTTTTATAAAGGATTTTTTGGCCTGGACAGTACAGTGACATTGGGATGATGAGACTGGGGAAGGGCATTGCAGCAACGACCTTGCGGGTTGTTCACATGTAGAGCACAGTGCTATCCACTCCACCACAGAGTGGCACAAATGTATCTTTTTCCAACAACATTTAGTCCCACATAAGACTAAATCTGCTGTCTCCATTTTCATTTGCTAAAACAAAATACAGTTTAAAATCCAGATTATAGGAACTAAAAAAAGGGGGAAAATACTAACTAAATAATTTAAATTGATGACGAGAAATGCACAATTTAAGTTCAATGTAATTATTTTATTATAAAGCAGAATGTTTTGACAAAGCACCCAATACATATTTATTTCAATAGCATATTATATCTTAAAATTGGGGACATTTTAATGGCACTGCATGGTATTCTAATTATTTTACCTTAAAAAATCAGTAATAGAACGTATTGGTAAATTACTTGAAGAACTTTGCATGCATTTTAAATGTACCTTGTGTTTTATTAGGTTTTGCACTGTAACTATGTATGTTTGTTTACTTATTTGTTGACTCCTACTTTATAAGCTGTAAACTTTCTAAAGGCATACCAGACATACAGACAGTGAAATTTCAATTATCATTCTCAGTGGAAAAAGGTCTCAGAGTTGGGCTATATACATTGGTTGGACTTGTGTCAGCATATGGCTCCAATTTTAGTAAACCACCTTTTCTATTAAAAGAAACATCATAAAATGTACAAACATGCCAGTTTAGTTTGCCAAAGCTGACAGTGTATGTACATGTCATTACATTCATGCGTAAACAAGATATTGTGTCTGAAGTATGCCAAGAACTTCCCTACAAAGAACAGAGGTAAAGACAAAAAAATGTATCCTTAGAAATACTATTATTCTGTTGCCTGCAACCTTTGTGACTTGACTATCACCCTTTTCCACTGTCCTTTAGCATTTGAGTCGTCTTACACAGAGGAAAAGCAGATGGGCTTCTCTGTTTCCCATTTTCTAATAGTGATTCAACACTGCTCCGCAACAAAACAGTTTCTGTTTGCTGAGATTCCAAACTAACAACATGATGTTCATGATGTAAAACGAATGCTCTAAGTGAAATGGGATGCGAGGGGAGACTTAAAATAGACTTTTTGTGGATTCTTTGCGTCTTGGCTACTTTGTGGATCTGTGTGACTTTAGAATCGTTACTGTTTTGTTAAACTAGAATATTTGTAAATTTCACCCTTTTTAAAATCCTATTTGTTTGACTCACATTACCTACCAAAAGAAACCACTTCTTGTTTTCTTCGTTAAACAGTTCCACCAGTACCACCATTTTAAGTTAGATTTTAATTTAGTCTAGTTAAATTTAAATACTTGTAGCACATTTTCTCCTAGATAAAGTTTGCCAAGTTCATAAAATATAATAATAATAATAATAATAATAATAATAATAATAATAATAATAATAATAATAATAATAATAATAATAATTATTATTATTATTATTATTTCATTTCCCTGTGTCTATTTCAAAGTTTCCTAATTTGCACTCATCACGTCCTGTACTTTCCTTCTTTCAATCCAAGTCCAAACTCCATCACCCCATTCACCCTCAGCACTAACAGGCAAACCCAAAGACTCAAGAGAATAGGCCTGCTGACCTTGAAGACAGGATAAACTCAGCTAAACCCTTAATGTTTATATGACCTTGACACTGAGCAATTTTCCCAAGACTAGTTCAATGTTTTGGCATCCATAGACTCTCATGTTTCTGATGAGAAGTGTCACAAGCAGAAACAAATATAATCGCGTGTGACCCCATTTTGAATTTTCTTATTCTATTTCTTGAAAGTAAAATAATATAGAATGAAGTGTAATTGCAGGTATATCACGATTAACCGGTTTTTCAATCATCGCAATTATTTATGGCCACGATAGGTTATTCGTGGGGTTTTTGGAATCTGCGGTTAACCGCAGAAATGTCTCCAAGCGCAACGGGAGTCACGTACAGTGGCGTGCGCACACGCGCAGCCCAGCGTGTCAACAAGACTGGATAAACGCGCTGAACGACCAGTCCTTTACACACGGGGGTCCACGCTAGTGCGAGTGAACAGCGAGAGCTACAGTCAGTGAGTAGTTTTTTGATGCCGCTGCTTCTTGAGTTTACACGGGGCAGAGCGAGGGGCCACACCGCTGACGGCGCTGGAGCGTCCGCTCAGCGCGAGCCGAAAGTGCAGCCACTGAACACACGAGATCAGAGGGAGGGACAGAGAGGAGAAAAGGAGGAGTCAGGTAGTTTCAGAGCCTAATCTTACCTGTAAACGCTTTTTTATTCTTCACAAATCTGTTTGTTTTCTTTCTTGACTTTCTCAAAGTCTCAAGCCCCTCCCCCGAGCGTTACCATGGAGCTCATCTCACTTATAAACGATATAATGCTTAAAAGAGCTACAATGAGGGGCCAATAAGCATACATTTATATTATGTAATATTTGTGGCAATTGTATTTTATTTTTAAATGAATGTGCTGTATTAAAGGGTAGTGAAGTTCATTGTTATAAAACCACATTTTCCTCTCACAGGAAAAAAAAACAAAAAAACAATATAAATGTTTCCTTTTTTTCTTCATGATAATCGTGACTCTAACATTTATATTGTGACATCCCTACGGTGGCAGTGGTATAGTCGAGGCGGAGAGTAGGGGGGCGTGAGGTGTTTTCTTCTTCCTAAGGGGGGCTTAACAGAAAATAATTGAGAAGCACTGGTTTAAGATAATAAACAGAAACCAACCTCTTGCCCATGTAATGTAAAGCCTGATATATACCTATGGATGGTAGCAAATACATTTTAGTAGAGCTTCTTCTATGTCTGATTTAACAATGAGTTTGGTCCAGCGATAATAATAATTATTGATAAAGATCCCTGACTATGGAGGAGCCAGTTAACTTAATTTTGACAATGTGTTTTTCACGGCCCACACTTTGACTAATCAAAACACCAATCTATATTTGACACCTTCATAATTCTGTAATGAAACCCATGCCACAGCAATTACCTGTGAGTCACCGAGGGCAATTTACTGCAGAAAATATTATGGGTGTTTCCATGATGTCCCTTTCGTTTGAGGCCGCAAGCAAGGGTGTGGGCCAGCACACGTAAATTGGGCATATAGTGCGTCATACATTAACAAGCATATGCATGATATCAGTTTGAAATGGTGGCACAATTGTGTTCAGAAGTTAAATATAAAAATGGTATTCATACTGCATGACATAGTTTTGATATTTCACTTACAAGTAGGGAAGTGATGGTATGAATGTTCTACTACATAATAACTGGGACCAAACAAAAAAAACAGTTTATTGACCCATGGTTATGCCCTTACTTTCCTCTGCAGAGATTTGAGGAAACACGGAGTTATTATCAGGGCAAAACAAGTCTCTCTCTCTCTCTGTATATTCTATTCAGTAGGTCTCAGTCACAATCTGGTCACAATCTCCTCCGCTGCCTCGCAGGCCAAGCTCAGACACTGCAATCAGGTTTGTTTATTTCAGTGACACATGTGAAACAGGTGAGCTCATTGGTCTTCTGTAATTTAGAACATCAAACTTCTCTCAATCAGATTAACAGCGTTTTGTGCTTTGCTCATTTCTTCTTCTGAAATTGGCTACTTTTTCAGGCGTCTTTGATATTTTCCTTATTTTTTCTTGGTAAGCGGCCATATTGGTTTTGATATGGACGGGCCATGGGTAAAACCGGTGTCCAGAGTCACATCTTCATCAAATATTAGAGAAGTGTGTATTCATGGCTGGCCAGAGGCAAGCGTTTTCAGCAGACACAATGAATGATGCTAATTTGATACCATGACATTATTATTATTATTATTATTATTATTATTATTATACCTTGATGCCAATTATCTTGCCACCACGACTTGCTATGGCATATTTATCTCATGTATTTATAAGATTCCTTTCTTGATGGTGTGTAGGTTACTCACCAACGAATTGGCCAGTGGTTATAATCAGTTGATGTCGGTCTTTCGAGAAAACATGGCTGACTTGCCAATAGCCGATATGGGAGCCTCATTTGAAAGCTTGTACTTCTGAAGTCACTCATGAATCAATGGTGACAAAAATAGCAACATGCAACTTTGTACTTTTCTGAATGCACATTGGTTTTGTGTGTAAAGATGTTTTTAGACATTAATATTTGTGAATAATATCCACCTAAACAGCCTCATGATCTTCTTTGCATGTCTGCAAAAATGTTACATTTAATTAAAAATCCATAAAATTGTAATTAATAAATATATAATAGATGTGATTGTCTAAATTTAATATCAAGATGTTAAATTGTGACTTGATCAACTTGACAAAGGTTTTTTTTTGTCTGTGTCAGAGATTAACTGGAGTGGAAAATTGGACATTTCCTTCTGACGTGAACTGCAATCAACCACAAGTCCTGTCAAAACATATTCATGTCCTCCCTTGGTCTAACAGTGGTGTGATGGATTATTACTACTATCTCTAAAAACTTGACCCACCATTTTCTGCCCTGTGTGGTCTACTCATCCCTCTGTCATCAGCCTTTTTGTCTCTCCGCCCCTTGTCAGCCTCCATATGATGTCGACCACCTGTCTGTTTGGGACATCCCAGAGCCGTCCTCTGTCTATTAACAGCAGTCCATGTAGAGCATGGAAGCAAGTACAGGGAGGGAAAACTCTGGCTTCTTTAAGACAATTTGGCTCAGTTCAATTCAAAGAAATACAGCTTCCTTTTAAAACTATACATTTCAATTTGTATCTGGGTAAGACTAGGAAGGAAGGAGATGTACCATTCTTAATATTTTGTTGGCCTGTACTGCGCTTTATAATATATTGCCAGTACACATTGAGTGCTATTGTCCCTTCTTAAATTAGTGCATGACAAGTGGCATAACCTTGGGCTAGGTGTGAGGTAACAAACCAAATCTATCCTTAAGAGAAACTACACATGCACAGTATCATGCACAAATATCCAGTATTGCAACATGAACACGGTTCTTGTTGATACCCAGCCCTATGGCCAATAATAAATCCAACAATATCCACCAACGCTTGAGTTATTTTAACCATCCTTTGAACTAAATCTATAGTTACTGAATAGATTTGAGCATTTGGCAGCGATATCCTGGTCATGTCCAGACAAGTCGACCAAAATCAGAGCGCAAAATATGAGAGCGTCATCACATCAAGCAAGCAGACAGAAAGTTGGTGAAAAACTCACCCCTAAATCAACAGATTCAAAGTACACTATTATAAGACATGAGTGATTTATCAGCTTCTGTGTGTCTGGGCCATGTGCAAGAGAAGAAAGCCGTGGCATAGCTGAAATTCATAGAGGCATTTTATAAGGAATGAGCAGGCATGTCTGTACATTCAGGGGTGTATATGTGACGACCACAGGCAAACATGCATTTCTTTGACTGAGCACCTGTCAAAATCCAATCAAACAGACTAATACAAAGGCTGGGGAGCAGTAATGGAACAGGCCTGAGTACAGGGAACAGTCCAAACATGGGGCTTTGTTATGGTTGGGTTTGCGTTTTACAAAGAAGATGAATACCACGCCATAAGCAGCCAATGTGCCGTGGATAAACTGAAGTACCGTCATACAGCTGCAACAAGTTACAAATGTCAAACAGTGCTGTGTTATACAATGGTACTTCTTTTAAATAATTTGCTTGAATCACATTGGATTGTTTGAAAAGTGGACATCACCAACAATTAAATACTTTTATGCTATGTCTGGTTAGCTGTGCTGGCATTCAGAGACCTCCCCTCTTCTGTTTTCCTCTACAAACGTAGACGCAACCCTGAGCCTGAACCTTGACCTTTTCGCTCTCTCACTGATTCCAGATTGAGGCCGCAGCTGGTTCACTTTACACCAGATGTTCCCAATCCGTTCTGTTGTGTGACCTGCGCCAGACCGTGCAGCTCCAGGGAACCAAAAGATAACCAAAGCCCTAAAGGATTTGAAGGTTTGACTCATAAATTATCATCTCCTTCTCACCAAACAGAAGAGCTTTGTTTGACTGTAAGTGCAGAGGACATTATTTCACACACGCACACGCACCTCATGACTTGGCCTAGAACCACCTGTAGACTCTATATAAAACATGCCCAGACGTTTTCTCAAAATTCATGATGAAGGAAATACAATTGAAATAGTTAGCTGTGTTCTTCATCATGGCTACAAGAGTTAAAACTGTGTGAAAGTTTGATGGTTGCAGTGAATAGTCTGCTGCTTTGTACACAAATGGAACGTAAATAATGAGAAACATCAGTTTTTTGTTGCTTTGAAGGATGGAGGAGATGACAAAAAAGCAAAGTACATAGAACATGTTTGCCTTAGTATTCACTCATTTTTGTTGAGCCTTTCACTGCAGTTGTCCCCAAACTGGATTTAAGTTTGTCCCATAGTGTGGACCAGTCTAGATGCAGCATAAGCCTCTGAGTCATGCAGTGCCGAGCACCTGCACACATCTCTGTGCTACAGAGGTGCCCGTTTGGCTCTTGGGAGCGCTCCTTCCTGTGCTGAATTTACTTCCTGTGTCTCCATGGGTTTCCTTCTGGAACTCCCTGATGTCCCCATCAACCCAAAACACGCACAATAGGCAAACTCCTTGGTGGTCCTGACCAAGCCGAGCTCATAATCTGGAGATGGGCCAGTCCACTGCTCCCGACAGGATTTCCCAGTGGCTTTGAGGTATAGGTCAAATGCAAAGAGTTAATTTCACTCAAAAGAAATTAATACAGTGTACCTTAATGGGAAATTATAGGCATATTGTAAAGCAGAAATCTCCTACACCTCCCCATGTGCCTCAATAAGGAATGGCTCACCATTCTCTGTCCGTCAGAGAAAACATGTTACTGAAATAAGTAAGAGACAGAAATGATTGCATTAGCATTGCTATTTTATAACTCGTTTCTATTAAAGTGGACATAATGAGTCGTCTAACGTTTTAGATGATTGTTATCACTTTTGCCCTTGAAGCAGTATTGACAGTGTCTTATGCTAAAGTCAAATGTACATATATTGGCACATTTGCAAAATATTTATTTGCTAGTGCAATTAGAGCATTTTTTGTCACAGCATTGTGCCTATCTGGTACCTATCTAGTACCTATATGGTACCTATATGGTACTAGATAGGCTGACATTGCATTAACAATTTCCTTTTTCTTCTTTCCAGAATGCCATCTGTCATTTTCACAGATTAAGATGAAACACTTCACAATCATAACTCCAATTTTAAGTCTGTTCAGGATATGGCAGCAGTGCGTTGCCACACCGGAGCCCATTGCAAGCCTTTTCCCTTTATTAATGATTAGTTATCACGTGAACATGTGGTCTTGCGAGTGCACGATCAAAGCCTGTGATTGCAAGAGCACCACAGTTCTCCTGGCTTCACGTGAGCCATCCACTGCAAGAACACAGCTCCAACACAGCAGCCGGAGCTGGGCCAGGTGCAGTGTGAGCCAGGCGTGAGACTAACACTGTGCATCGTCTGTATGTGCGGCTTATCTGAGGCTGTTGCAACTTTCCTCAGCTTAGACAGAAACTAGTGTCCTGCCCTGCTGGCTCAACTGTCTGTGAGTGGTGGGGATGCAGTACCTTGTTTGTATTTGTATTTATATTTATTTCAATCTCCATTAGCCCTTGAAAGCATAGCTGTTCTTCCGGGAGTCGTTGGAACAACCATGGTGTATTTACATGGATATTGTAACAAAAAAAAATTAAAATAAGTTCTGCTATGAATGTGGACAGGAGCATCAGCATTGAATCAGTTTTGTTTTTGCAGTCAAATGACACAGCTTCCTACAAATGACTGAACATCACAACTATACCCACGACCAAACTGGTCAGGCTTAATGGTTATGTATTCTCCATGGCTTCTCTAGACTCTTACATGACTTCTACATGTCCTCAGGGAGGTGTTAGTGTGGGTGCAGTGCACAAAGACCTTTTGAGGATATCAGGCCAGGCCAACCTCATGAGGTCTGTTTCTGTAGAAAACTGGAGGCCATTTTGCAGGGCTCATGCAGTACTTTTCCTGGTCCACCTGCACAAAGAAAACGGATAAAGGTCCTGTTGATGGACCAATAAACTGTCGTTCCTGTCTTTTCAGCTCTCCCTCATGCTCTGCGAACAGTTCAGGGACGGCACCCAATACATGTGATTGTACTTTCCTTCCTGTTTAGATGTTCATAGTTCCATTTTTGTCAGTCTAGTGCAGGGTTATCAAAAACTTTTTTCATCAAGGGCAGCATAGTGAAATGTAGCCAAAGTGGAGGGCCGATTGAGGGTCATAGACATAGAGAGGGGCCATGGTGGTCAAAACAGTAAATAACTTTTAGTACAGGTTAGATTGAGCCATCTCAATTCTATTCGGGTTTAGAATCTCAATAGGACATGACACACTGAAATGTTTGATTTTGGGTCTATAAAGTTATATTTTTAAACTTAAATGGTCTGAGGGCCACATTTGGCCCCCAGGCAATAGTTTGTAAATGCTTGATCCAGTGTATACTGTGTATTAGACTGTTCATGAACACTAAAGCACATCATTCAGCATTATTTGACGCTGAGCTTTTGCTTATAAATTATTACATTTAAATGATTATTAACTGCACTGTATACAACTTGTATAACTCATTTCTTTATGCAGTGGCATTTTTGTTCAATTCTCTTGTTTGAAAAAGGGGTGATTTGTTGAGATAGATAATTGTGTCTCATATACTATTTCACTTATCTTCACCTTGGCTTTGTCATTACTTCTTTAAACCCACTTCAGTGGTTGCTTCAGTTACTTTTAGCGGCTGAGGCTATATACCACCTGTCGTAGTTGATGGCCAAGGTATAGGCCTGCATCTTCCCAGGTGCAATAGAGAATCTATACAGCAATATAATACATTTTTTGTCTGGTGTTACTGCTTTGGTCCCACAGTTTTGATAATGTAAACAATTAAATCTACACCTTTCAACTTGCTACCCCCATCCTTTACTCATAAAAAATATCAAAAACACAAGGATTAAAAGCATTATTTTTTCTAAATGTCGATTGTATGTTATATTTTATTATACACACATTTAACATGGCTATGACAAGCAACGATGCAAGAAGACGGTAAACAATGGTGGTATCTGACTAATGAGGACATTGATAGTCATTTAGTCCCTGTGCCATACATTCACATAGACACACACAGTGGTGCTAACAGGGAAAGCTGTAATTTAGCTTCAAAGGGAAACCTGAGAGGGTCATGAATAATCACAGACATCTTTGTGTGCAGGAAAACAGCACTGTCCATCTGCTCTTCATATGCACACCACATATTCAGGGCCAGTTGTTTTTAGCCAGGCCTCTGGATCATAACAAATACAACTGTTTGAACAAAGATCCGCAAAGTTAATGTAATAACAAAAATACTATGAAATGAAATAGTGAGAATACAACTTGCTGAATACAATCTTACAAACATTTGAAATGGCTCAGTCCTGACAGAATACATTGCCTATCATATACAGCAGCACACTACACCGCACAGTTTTTTCTTCACTTCCCCAATCTGATGTCCCACACTGCTCCCTTCTGGGACAAAACTGAGACACATAAACAAATTACTGTGCACCTTCCTGCTCGTCAAATTATATATTTATATATATTATATATATATTATATATATATATATATATATATAACGTTCTTAGTTCTCAGTCAGTTTTGATTTTCCAAAGGTTCTTGAAAGACCTATGACCTCTTGACTTGTGCTCAAGCTATTGGTAAATCATTCCAATCTTTATGTCTGTCTCATAGTTGACTAAATTGTTGCCAACATTATAATAGTACATACATCTCCCAGAGGTTTCTACTTTCTCCCAAAGGGGTTTGTTGTTTTCCCTTGCTGATAAGGAGGGTCTAAGGACAGATGCTGGTACATTTCCTAATTTCTATGAACATTGTTCAATCTGTTTTTCACTGTTACACTTTGAGGCAAGTGTTGTTCTGATTTAGGGTGTTAGAAAAATAAATGGAATTGAAAAACACGTTCTAATTTATAAACTACTCAGAGTAGGAAGTGTAGTTTGTAAAAGCAGTGAACACCAACACTAACATGACCAACATAGAATAACTAGATCTTTTTAGAGCAGGTTAATTAGTACTAAAGCTTTAGAAATAGAACCCCATAGTGTGACCAGCAGCAAAACAACAAAGTGACAAATGGCATGTGTTGACACAGCAACACAATTCTTTCCATATGCCTCCATTGCTTGCATACATTTCTGATGTCTGGTAGTATTACGTAATAACAATTGTTCTAATTTTACCTTTCACCTGACCGCATCCAAAACCACAAACGTACACAGGCTTGTAATATTTGTTTGTCTAAATGTTAATGTGAAGTGACATTCCTCTGCTGTCAAAGCCTGCAAGGAATTCCCTAGGAGTGGCAAAAACAATCGGTTTAGCTCACTGACTTTGCACTTAAGACTTACAAATCTCCATATTAGCATATATAGGACAATCTGACCACTGGTATATGCAGGCAAAAAGGCCCCACCCAAACTCTAGAACCTCAGCCGCAAAACGTCTTCACGTTGGACATTGGAGATCATCAGAGTCTACAAGTCCTTTGAGGGTTGTGTAATATGAGTGCAGGAAAGACAGATAGGAAAAGAAAGAGAGGGGAGAGAGTCTGATAGAGAGAAGAGGAGAGAGAAGGTAACTTGATGTCTCTGGAGGTCTCCTAACACTAAACTAGTTCCCATTGAAGTTTCGAGAACCTCCTTTTTTAAAAGCTGGACCTATGTTCTGTTTCTCTCTCCAACTTTTGAGCACTACATTTACTGCTTTTCCATGTGTGTAGGTTTAAAATGTATAAATATTTACAAAACATTGCCCACTTTGTATTTGTACTATTCAAATTAAATTCTGTACTCTTATTTAATAATCTGGGTAAAACATTTAATTCAAAATAATATTTTAATATTCTTCACCAGCCTTTCCACTTTTATAAATAGAAATATATTTTATCATTATAAAAGCTTACTCACCAGTTCTTTTTGCTTCTACCGTGTCCTCCAATTAACACAATTCTCTTGTCCAAACTCTGTTAAAGTATATTCCACCTCACAGGTCCCAGCTCATAGAGAAATTTTTTAAAAATCCCAAATTTTCTTTCCAGAAATGTTGAAAATCCCAAATCCCACTTGTGGGTTTTTAAATCTGTGAATCCAGGTCCAGGGCCATCCACGTAGGTCTGCCTCTTACTCTTTGAGAAATGGATTGTTCAAAAAAGTTTAGTATGAAGCGTCCCAAGGCTGTTCCCTCCCTCTGCTGTGGCTCACTGCAGGTCCTAGTGCCCACGTGTTCACATATAAACACTTGACTCAACGTTTTGAGTCAAGTGTGCTTGAGTGCCGGTACTAGTTTAACATTGTTGTTACTTATTAAAATGTTGTAATGTCATTTCATTATTTCTTGCCAAATAAGTATAGAATAAGAACTTAGAGCATGCTACACTTGCATATATGCAAAACATTACATTTTAAACACTTATTTCATGTATTTCACAGTATTTCATGTATTTTTTCACAAATATAGTCAATAAAGCAAATATAATGTGTAGCATAATCCTTATTTGCATGCCTCATAGACACGTCCAGTGTCATTAAGGGACCTGCAATAATAAGACTTTGATGGTCTGCTGCAACCAGGAATTTGCGTCTGCTCCAAAAAGGACAAATAACATGAAATACTGTAGGACAAGTCGAACCTTGGAACCATGATATCCCCTCACTCAGTAGTGATGTGCCACACCCTGCGCTCACAAAGGCCCCAGCTCCAGTATCACAACACGTAGCCATGTCTCTCCTCCTAACATCCTGTTTATGCCTCTTGTTTTCTCTCAATCTTTTCCTGGCGCTGCGTGTTACGAGTCCCACAGCTCCTCTGACCTGGACAGTGTCTCTGACAAACAAGCGACTCAACACTTGTGTACTGTGTCTTCAACATAAGACTTACCTCCATTTATAATTTGTTGGCTTTTGCTTCTAGATGATGATCCAGCAAAATAAAGTGAATATTTGCTGCATTTGTGAATATTATAACAAATCAGTAGATCAGCCGTCAATCCAGAACATTACTACTTTACAAAGAACAGGAGTGACTGTTGGAAAGGCAGATTAACCCCACACGAGGGGTTCAGGCGTAGGTGGGCTGCCTCACTCCTGCTGATGTGGCACATTTTTGACAGTTGGGCATGCAAGCTGGAGTCAATGTCAAAATGTTCTCAGCCCTTGTTATCAGGGCTGAGTTTGAAAGGGGAAACCCCAGAATGATGAACCTTGACCCTGCACTCTGCTCCGGAGTGAGAAATGCCAAGGGATAAGCACTTGGGCCGGGAGCTCACATCTGAGGTCAAAAGTTCAGGGATATCATCATATTTCAGACTTTTTCAAAATGGCAGGTTTGGGTGAACCTCCACTGATGGAGGTCATGCAGGTAATAAGGTATAATGGTCCCATCAAAATGAGCAACCTTCTACATTGCAATAATGTCGTTACGGTTCAGGGATACTTTTCAGATGCACCCCCCATGGTTTGTCAGGCATGGGACGGGCACATAGAAAATGGTCTTTAAACCCTCCTGTATGGATTTAAAAAAAAGGATTTGAACAAGGCTACAGGGTACAGATATTTTGTTTAGGCCGAAAAACCTGACTGAAGGAGATGCATGCTTATACGCGTTGATTCCAGTACATGCAGCCGCGCTCTGCTCCACTGCGCTGCACTGCAGACCCCTCACTCACTGTCTCAACTTGAGGACGATGCGCGGAGGTGTGGAGCCCCAAAAAGCTCAACAAAAGCATACCACAAGTTCGTGAAATAAACGTCCCCATCTAAGACCAAATAGCTGTTTATTCTAAAACAGAAGTGCAGATAACTGTGTGTTTCATGAAACCACGCTTTAGCTCACATTTTTTCCCCCGATTACAAATATGAGGGTAATTAAGCATTAAACAGTTGAGTAGAAGAATGAGTCCATAATTTTTTTCCCCTGTCACTGTTTCAGTGACATATAGGGAAAGTTGACAGTCTACTGTGTCCAAATATCAAAGCAACAAAGCCATGAAACCATGGATCATGGATCATAAGTAATCTTCTAAAAATAAAGGTTGTCTCAGCGCATACATGGGATGTGGAACTGCCCTTATTCACTAAATGGCTGCACAATTACTGTGGTGGTCGAGAGGCAATGGAGCAGAGTGCAGCTGCATGTAGTAATCAGTGCGTTAGTTTTAACCACTTATACTGCAGCATTAACTTTAGCCCATTAGAAGCTAGCGCTGGAATTTTTTTTTTTTACCAACGTTCACTTATAGGTTTGCAGTGAGTGAGGGCTGTGGATGTTTAAAAATTATTATTTAAGAAATATTCTTCATTATTGTTATATCTATTACAGTAGAACAGTGCCCTAGTAATGCAGCTGCAGTTATAGTTCTTACATATATTATTTGGGAGAAATTATTAAAGTCGGCCCTATGTATTGGCCAAATCTATCGTCAGAGCTTATTGGCCATCAGTTGCTCTAAATTCCAAAACATTGTTATCGGAATTGGCCACACAAAAATCCATAGTAGTAGTAGTAGTCTAGTTAGTCTACAAAATATTTTTTTATTTGGATGGAACTCCTTCCTGAAGCACGCCCATCCATAAACACCCTTCAACAATGTCAATGATGCATAATGAATGACTAATCCTTAGCTACGCTCAATATGTGTTAGTGATATCTGTAAAGAGTAGTTGGACAGGTTTCCCACATGGAAATCCACGCCTGCCTTGAGACTCATCCCCCTTCATCAACAGGCCCCGCTTCACAAAGCAGGTTTTCTGAAAACTGAATAACACTGAAATCAGCCAAGCTCTGGGTTTTCTGTTTCACAGTTAACTTCAAAGATAACTTCAGCCTGTTTCAAAACTTGCTCCAGACCAACTGACAGAGTTAGACTCTGTCAGTTGGTCTGGAGCAAGTTTTATTCCTCTAACCCGGAGTTCAACCAGAGTTTGCTCCTGAAGGAGGGCTCTGACAGGACAGTTCACTTTCTCATTTACAGCTGTATTAGATGCACTTAATAAGGCTTGAAAGATGATTTAACTTGTATTAAACTATACTTTACATTTAATATTTTACTTTCTATCAACGTATGCACTAAGATTTGTTGAACAATGCAAACATTAATTAGATTAATGGAGTACCCTGACTCAGAACTGCCACATGTGTACTCAAAATTAAATCAGGAACTATCATAAAATGATGTGATAACATCAGCACTGTTTCAAGCAAAACATTTAAAAATAGATAGAACTTATATTTAAAATGGATAAGGCACTTGATGAAGTGAACCATCTGACAAAGTCCAGTTTCTAAATGTGTTCTGTCTTTAACATATTATGTAATTGACCCTCTTTTATCTTAAGCCATCTGATCTCTGATCCCTGCGCTCGAGACACATAGACCCAATATTCAACATTGGGGTCTACAGCTTCTCTTTGACCTAAACATCACTCAATGATGACAACATTTTGGGTAGTTTTAACATCGTGAAGGACTGAAGATATTCATTCATGGACTCTTGGCTCGGTAGTCGATGTCACGCAGACAGGAGACTGCCTGGGCCTTTGTTGACCGTGCCTGTCTGCATGTGTGTACAGTGCCTGTGTATTAGGCTCGCGTGCTGAATGGCCGTTCCTCTGACCATTGTTAGTTAGTGTCCCGTCCTCCTACACCCTCAGCATGGCCCGGCACTGACGCATCCCAGAGGCCTCCTCACTCATTGACTCCTCTGTCCCCTTCCTCCCACGGCCTCACTGTGCAGAATCCAGCTATTGTCTCACCAAGGACAGACAGCAGTGTACACGGGAAGCCAATAGTACACTGACATGCACATGTTTTATTCTATATACAGAGCTACCTGTAAATCACCTGGATGAGTGTTTACTGGTGTTTACTAGGGGTGGGATGGGACACAATTTCCATGAGATGAGAAGATTTGGTCCACAAGAACGAGACTAGCCAAGATTTTGACATGATTTATAATTGATAAATGCTGCAATGTTGGCCTCACTTTTGTTTTTACATTTTTGCCTTTTTTGTAAAAGCGCTTTTTCGGACTATGCCTTCTCAAGAGGTATAATTATGCTCAATGCTTAACTGTTTTTGTTGTTGTCCGAACCAAATTTAAAAAATCTCCCAAGATAATTTTCTACATGTGTGCACATCTTGTGGCAGTTAAATCTTTCAAGATCTCGTGGCACATGATTTTGTCCCATCCCTAATGTTCCTTAGACCAGAGTAATTTTTATCCATTATCTATTCTTTAGTTATTAATTCATTTATACCTCTAAACTCTCTGCAGTACTTTTCCAATCAACTGGAACCTTGGGTCAAGCAACATCCCTTGTACAATCTCCTTGGTTCCCACAGCCTACTTACTTTTCTAATCCCTTCTCAGTGGACTTCAAGGTCTTCCCTTAACCCTCAGAGTGTGTGTTTTTGCATGCATCTGTCACTTGCTGTAGTTTGTGTGTGCTGTTTTTTAAAGATTCTTAACCTTTAACCTCTCTCACCATTGGTTGCACACTGCTACAAAGGCCGTTCCCAGAGAATATAGCAAATCATAGAATCAAACATCTTGTTTTCATTTGACAGCCGGCTCTACGCCAGTACCAAGGAGCAGAAGATTGAAGATATAGTTTAATTCAGCTCTTAATTTTTGATCGCCCAAACACTTCACATGGACTGAAGAGTGATGTTACCTAGTATTTTATTATTAGAAGTAAATGGTCCTGGGACAAACTCTAACAATAGGTTGCATTCATGTGACATCAAAACATTGTAGAATCCTTATAGTTTAAAACTGAGCTGGAGCAGGTCATGATGGTATGATGACATTTGCTGTTGAATATGTTGACCTGGTTTGTGGTTCACATTTCTGTAATTACTGGGTCTATTCACATGAGACAAAAACTGGCACAAAGTTCAACGTCTTCTGCCAGCATGGATGAACGAAAGTGAAACCCTTTTTTCACAATAGACTAGAAAGTGATGCCATTATTCAACCCTAAACGTGTTGTCAGTTGAAAGGACTTTAAACCATGAGATTAAAAAGTTTGTGGTGCCAATCCCAAAGAAATAATGAAAATGTTCAACGTTTGTGGATTTCTTTCTCCCATAGAGTTACACAAGCTCTTGCACACTATCTGAGATTATGGCATCATCAAAGTCTAGAACGTGAACACAACCTATAATATTAACAAGCCAACCATATAGAAATCATGCTTTGTATTTGTGGCCAACATCCGTCTCATCATTAGTTATTTATTTCTTCAATTCGTCATAATTAGCACTTTCAATGATTGCATTTAAAGTTTTCTTCTGCTTGGGTTAGTAATTCTGTGGTAATTTACGCATCTGCAGGCTATTTGTTTCTTTGTGCCGTTGCCAGCCCGTTCTTAGTAAAATACTGTATGAATTACGGACAACACCTTTGGCAACTGTCAAGACTATTTTTAAACTTTTTATTACACTCTCTCTCTCTCTCTCTCTCTGTCTCTCGCTCTCTCTCTCTCTCTCTCTCTGTCTCTCGCTCTCTCTCTCTCTCTCTCTCTCTTTCTTTCTCACACACATCTCATTCCATCTCAATACATCAATTTCTTGTCACATTACTCATTCATATCGAACATCATTTAACATCAATTTGCAAGCAATTTAAGGCCCATAGATTATTTTGCGTATAAAATAGCGTATCCCAATGATTGATTACACAGCATTAACTTTTATTTGGCCAAATAATTCTGAAATAAAACAAACTGCAAGGAAGATAAAAAGTTGGAATAAGATATAGGGATCTTAGAGCAAGAATGTCATGTTCAAAGAAGGCAAAAAGGGGAGACCACGATTGTGAATAAAAAGAGACACCTGGGAGAGAGACAAAAGAGGAGCAGCTGCTTTGGCTTTCACTCCTGGAAATCCCACAAAGGACTTTTCAGAGGGTTAAATTAGGCTAACATGTACTTTATGTAACACTCCTTGCATAAAAACATTCACAAATCCCATGTGTTCCATATGTGTTTACACGCCCCACCTGCTTGCCCTGACCAACACATTTGAATATACGTTTACCTAAATTGCAGTGTGAATGTCATTGTACTTAATTACTGTACATGGGGAGACCATTTTAGTGGAGTACTTCATACAAATCCCATTAATGACTTAATCTGACAGATGTATGCTCTGTGTCATGCTGTATCCGTCTATTTCCCTGAGACTGCTAAAGTTAATACATTCTTTAGCTGACTGCAATTTTGACTACACACCCGTACAAATCTTGTAAGTGACATTCAACAGTATCAAGAAAATATTGTTTTGTGTGTGTGTGTGTGTGTGTATACTAGGGCCTGGCCGATATATGGGCCAATACGATACTGATAAGGAGGTTGGAGGTGCCGATAGCCAATTTAAATGGTGTTATATTAATGTAAAAATGAATAAATAATTGTATTTTATTTGTATTTTTGACCTGTAGGCTATATTTGACAGGACAGTGGAGCGTGAAATGAGAATGAGACTGGGGAAGGACATGCAGCAAACTGTCGAGGGCTGGATTTGAGCTCACTGCAACACTGTGGTCTGCCCCACACGGCAGGCATACATGCTATCCACTTGACCACAAGCGGCTCTATTTGTTTTAAATTGGGTTTATTACGGCGACATTTACTGTTATTTTGCCTCGAACAGTGAATTTTAAAGGTCGAAAGTTTCTTTTTGATAGACTACTATAAATTCACAAGCCTAAAAGGTGCAGTTACCTTAATTAATATGTATACATTCTGACCATTTCTGACCTTTTTATGACTCAATGTCGGTTCAGTAAATATAGATACAGCCATAATTTAATTTAACTGTAGCCAATGAGAGAACAAACAATGTCTACGATGTTGTGGTAGCATTTCACAAGCTAAGCACTAAAGTGAACAAAAGAAACAAAGCATCAATACTGACACATTTACAACACTCACCGCTCAGACAGGCTGTAGCACAGCTACAATGACAGCTTCTCAAGAGGTGTAACTCATTGATAATGTTTTTTTGTTAGGGCCAAATGTGAACACATCTCACAGTCTCACAAGATCCTTTTATACATGTGTGCACAAACTTGTGTGTCAATTTTATTTTGTGAGATCTTGTAGCATGAGGTCTCATCTCTAGTAATAAACAATCAGAATAAACTGAGCTAACCCAGTGCATTGAGAAGGTCAGAGGGCCAGAGCAGATGTCATGATTGTGGCCACCATTTAGCAGCATAATTTACCATACTGTGTGAGCCCCATTCTTTGCTTCCTTTCGCAGCACTAGGCCTGGACAGGACTACCTTAGCTGGACAATTTGAGTAGCGTGCTGGGAGGAAATCCATTCAGACACAGGGAGAAACATGCTTAATCTGCACAGAAAAGCCCTCATTCTGTGAGGCGAGAGTGCTAGCACCAAAAACCTTAGCAACAAAAATAGTAACCTAATGGTAATCAAATGTTAACGCTAATTTACAATAAAACTATCTGTGGTTGTGAGTTCTGGTAAATGTAATCTTTCATGGGCAAAACACAGGGAACTCAAACAGCTTTTATCACTGACTCAAACACTATATATTTAACTTGAAGATTTTTATGAGCTTTTAGAGTTGTTTCATATCCTAAGATGACTCCTCAAACCCAGACCACCTTTGCCACAGACGTATACAGTGGAATATCTTATTCAAAGTCTTCTGGACTCTGGAAATGCAAACACCATTTACAACTCTAAACAAACTGAGGTGTAAATTGTGCATCTTTGAGCTGAGTCTGTGTGTGGTGCTTCAACAGGATTTGACAGACAGCAGGCCTGCACTCCCAGAGCTTTAGTTACAGCCATCAACAAACTCTGGAGCTCAGGGCACATCTGGTGCCACACAGTAGCCTCAACCTGCTACTGGCAGCAGCATCTGTTAAAGACATTACCACGAGAGGCAGACGGCACTGGAGGCTGGGAGGGTGCGGATCCCAGCTAATAGTTGTTGTTTGTACATGATGAGATTGTGAACACCTGTGTCCTGTCAATGTGATCTTGTTCAAGCTCTTGTATGATTGTCTATTTAAAATATCTATTTACTGTGACCAACCCTTAGCTGTTGTGCAACTTCGAATGTCTGTGAATTACCTAAACAAAAGAAGAAAAATGGATAAAAGAATACTGTTAATGTATGTTGTTAATGATGAAATTGCTTTGTATATGTTTTAGGTAGTTACTAAAATTACTGCAAGAACTGTATACAAGTAGTAAACATTTATGTAGATTCTTTTTATCAAACCTTATTGAATGGCTTAGAATATAATGTTGAAATTGCCGCGTATTTCCCTGTAAGTGTACACCAAAAACACTGAGAATTACTTTCATCTCACATCTCTCATCTTCCAAATTCCATCACCTTCTAGCTTTCACGTGGCTTTTGATAATGTGTGTAAATTGAGCCAGAATCCTTTCAAACTTTGTCCAGAGGAGTAGCCGTGCAGCCAAAGACCAGGAAGTATCATGAAATTGGTTCTCAATTACAAAGTGAGACTTTAAATTCTCTTTACACTTTTTGACAAAGACTCAAGCAGATGTTTCCTACAATCTTCAGACATCTGTGCAATTTCTTTGATTCTGGTTTTAAGGCGGAGAAGTATGGCCAAACACTCTGGAGATTTCAACACAATGAAGAGTTTAGGAGCAGTGGGCGATAGAGAAACAGAGGCAGAACAGGAGATTCAGAGCTGTGTTTGCTTCTGCAATCATGACATCTTTGTGGTTCTGGTTGATAGACTACAGTACAAATGATGTCCAAGTAATATATTTAATTGTTTGTTTGACAATTAACAGCCAAACTTGTGGAATGAAGATAGCCTTGTTGGATCTGGAGTCCTATGAGTGCACATCAACAAAATACTCTGGCTGTACCTTTTACGACACTTTGTTGCACATACAATCTGACTACATGACCTACATATATTCAGCAAAGAACTATTTTTTGCAGCTTGCACGGAAATGGCAACTATTGCATTGCAGTGCATAGCAGTGTTATTGTGTGGTTGAAGTTGGCAGACATGCTTTTGCTTTCCTGCCAGACACAGTACTTCTGTAATCAGCGCAGGCCAGTGGCTACTGTTTAAAGCCTCTCTAAATGGTAAAAGATGCAAAGGATTCAACATGCATTTGGAGACTGACTCAAATCCCCTAGCTATCAGTTTTGATCTCTGATTTAATTATATCATCATGCAACCCCCAAAACGTTTTCAATAACCTGTGAGTGCAGAAGCTGGACTGCTCACTATGTTACTCTTATTGTCAGTGTAAGCAGGTCTAACTTGTGTTTATGGCCAGGGCTTAACTCTGTTGGCTATTGACCCTGTCTTTTTCCACCTCTTGTTTACTGCATGAACTCACCAAGCTCAGGACTGATTATTTAAAAAAATAAAATAACAACCCTAACTCACTTCATCCTTAGTGAGCTTGAAATTTGTTTCAGTTGTGTATTGGCTGCGGCTTAACAATTAATTATATTTGTGATTACATCATACTATTACAAAATGCGATTATTGTCCTTTCAGAAGCCACGTGTGCGTCCCGCAGGTGAATAGAAAGGCACTCCACCGGTGCGGCCCTGCGATTGCAGCTGCAGTCTGTGGCTTCATGTTTTATGCTCTGCTCCTCCCTGGTCTTCCACGTGTTTGTGCTTTACTTCTCTGTGTGGTTCAAGTATGTCATGCACATTAGATGGGGAGACAATGTCAGCCTTCAAAAGGTTACCACTGTGAATAATTGAAGGCATAACCACACTGAACAATATCAGCCTGAGATCCCGCACTGACCCTTGCTCCGATGCACTCCTCCCTCTCTTTTCTAAACAAACTCACTCCGCTGATGTCTCTGCATTAGCGATTTGCATATCTGACAAATGGAGGATGCTTGTGCATTTATATAGCTTAATTTTGCCCATTATACCATGCATGTGTTAGTGGAACCTCCTGTTCTCTTTCACTTTCTCAAATTTTTGTTCAAGTCTAATTAGTTAAACTTATGCTGCAAACTGTCCCATGTTTTGGCGATATAGGCCTTTATAACTGTTGCTTGTACATTTCTACCACTCCATGTGGTGGAAAATGTAAACTTTGATTCCAGCGGCGTGAGCCTGCGCTGTGGTGATCCATGATGACATGGTGGCCAAATGAGTAGTTCCCACTGCGGATGGGTAACAGTGCACAGAGAGAGGAGAGGCGCACATACAGTGGTTTACAAAAGTGTTCATACCCCGACCCATGATCACGACCACAAACCTGAATAAATTCTATTGGCATTTTTAGTGAACTCAAAGTGGCACACAATTTACAGATTCAAAAAAACAAAACAAAAAACTGAAAGGTGCAGCATGCAAAAGTATTCAGCCTCTTTTCTCTGATTGCAACCAGTTGGTTTCAGAAGTTGCCTGATGATTGCTGAAAGATTTAATGTTGACTTAATGATAAAACAGAGTCCTCCTGTGTGTAATCTAATCTTAGTATAAATACAGCTGTCTGTGAAGGCCAAATAATTTTTTCAAGAGAATGTTGGGGAACAAACAGCATCATGAAGTCCAAGGAACACACCAGGCAGGTCAGGGATAAAGTTGTGGAGAAGTTTAAAACAGGGTTAGGTTAAAAAAAAGATTTCCCAATCTGTAACATCTCATGGAGCACTGTTCAATCCATCATCTGGAAAAGAAAAGAGTATGGCACAACTACAAACCTACCAAGACAACCAATCTATCACAATTTACATGATGAACAAGAAGAGCTCTGATCAGAGATGCAGCCAAGTGGCCCACAAATCTGGCCTTTATGGAAGAGTGGCAGGAAGAAAGCCATTGTTGAAAAACAGCCATGAGAAGTTCAGTTTGCAGTTTGCCAATAGCCATGTGCGGGACACAGCTCTGGTCTGATCAGACCAAAATTGAACTTTTTGGTCTAAAAGTGAAACACTATGAGTGGTGGAAAACTGACACAACACATGACTCTGAACACACCATCCCCACTATAAAACATGGTAGTGGCAGCATCATGCTGCAAGGCTGCTTTTCTTCAGCAGGGACAGGGAAGCTGCTCAGATGGAAGACAGATGGAGCCAAATACAGGGCAATCTTGGAAGAAAACATGTTGTGCAAAAGACTTGAGACTCGGGCAGAGGTTCACCTTCACCAGGACAATGACCCTAAAATTAAAGCTAGAGCTACAATGGAGTGGTTTAAAACAAAACATATTCATGTGTTAGACTGGCCCAGTCAAAGTCTAGACCTAAATCCAATTGAGTATCTGTGGCAAGATTTAAAAACTGCTGTTTACAAATGCTCTCCATCAAATCTGAATGAGTTTGAGCTGTTTTACAAAGAAGAATGAGCAGAAATATCTGTAGGTGTGCAAAGCTGGTAGAGACATACCCCAAAAGACCTGCAGCTGTAATTGCAGCGAAAGGCGGTTCCATAAAGTATTGATTCAGGGAGACTGAACATTTTTGCACACTGCACTTTTTTATTATTATTATTTTAAATCTGGAAATGATGGATAATGTTCCTTTAAAGCAGAACTAAGTAACTCTGGTGATAGAGCTCTTCCTGCAGCTCCCTTGTGAAAATAAATTATCAGACAAATTTTTGTCTTTTTTTTCTTTATCATAATGAGATCAGAAGAAAGAGCCAGGGTTTCTCAGGAGAGTTGTCTTCGGGTCAATGTCGGCAAATGTTGCAAGGCTGGCTTTTCACTCTGAGACAGCAGGGGGCGACGACGGACACTTCAAACGGCCTGAAAATACATATTTAACCATCACAGGGAGTTACAAATACATTTGATAAGGTAAACATTTTGTGTGACAAAATGTGGAAAAGTTCTAGAACTCAAGCAGTTTGTACACAAACCATGGCAGTCACAACCCACTGTCATTATTACTAGTGTCGTATTACTCAAGGCTGGTCTTGGTTTTGAGACCGGCTTCGAGACCGGTCTTGGTCTCGTCTCAGACTCGAGCGCATTTGGACTTGGTCTTGGGACGAGTCTGCCTCTCTCCCCGTACCTCTGCATCTCTCTGCATCTGTCCTGCCCTCTCCACGCTGGTCTCCTCTCTGTCCAAGTCTAACTTGTATAATTATTCCACAAACTGATGGCTCATTTGGCGATGTGAAGAAGAATATGTTGCATTTATATCGGCTCCTTTCCACTTTGATCGCATGCCTTTTTTGCAGTAAATGAGAGTGCAGAAGTGGTAGTGGTCACGTGAGCATGTCTTCGTTTTGAAAAACATCATTTATCACAGTTTTTCTTTCATAAGCACCAGTTCTCCGCTGTCCATATCCAGACAGGTGATTGACCCGCCCACTCTCTGTGCAGCTGAGAAATAACAAGTCCATCATAATGTACAATGCTTATTTGTATTCATTGTTCAAGTGCCAACTTTTATCTTTTCAAGGAATTGTTGATTGCACATTTGCCATAAACACATATACAAAACCAATATAAAAAGTAGATGTATAGTTTTGTCAATCAAATAACAAGAGACTAATTAAAATGAGAGAATATGGATGCGTGGGGTCAAGATCCAAGTTCCCGATGATTAAATTGCAGAAGAAGGTATTCATTCATATTTTAAATTATGCTTGTCAGTCGTGTAGTGGTTTAAGGCATTGCAGATGGTTGATGCCACTTCAGCGATGTGGGTTCGCTTCCCGACCTCAACCATTTGTCTCTACCTTCTCAAATTGAATGGTTGCAATTTTCAGTTTTCAGTTTTCTTCGAATTTTGAATTCCTAAGAATGCATCATATGTGAGTCCCAAAGGCGATGTGTCACATCTCAACAATCTCAACAAGCATTTGTTTGTGAATATTTTTGGAGTGACGTCATCAGAGCTTTCATGTTCAAGCTTGTCTGAAGAGTTGCAAGAAAGCAGCAATAATTATGACTCACGTATTTATGACATCAGTGAAAGCAGTAGCCTGTACACACTGGAGGACAAAGAGGAGATCTTTCACTAACTCTGTTGTTCAAGTGACCCAGATGTCCAGTACATCCTGTTGTACTATTAAAAAAAGATTCAAATCAATAAAATTCACATTATCCATTTTCTTCAACAAAGAAAGCCTGTCTAGAGCTGTGTCTGGAAGTTATTTTATCAACCTTGGACCTTTGGTAGGGTCCAGACTGGGATCTAAATGAGAGTACCTTACAGCCAATGAGTGAAAACTTTTGGTTCTAAAGAAAATACAATGATCTCCCAATTTTAATACCAGTTAGTGATGGAAAATGCACTAAGCTCCAGGGTAGTTGTGCTATTTTTTTTTCCATTTTTTTTAGGGTATAGCGTAAAACACATACTACAGTAGGTGGCGGCAAATGCACCTTTCGGCTGCCAACTACCATTAAAAGCAACACAACAACAACTGGCTAATTTGTGACCAGGCACAATGGGACAAAATCAAGTGACTCTAGCTCGAGTTTTTATTGTTATTATTAATAATTGTTATTATTACTATTATAAAGAAAAATTCTCCCACAAACCACCCCAATTTTGACCCCTGAACGCTAACCAAAAGTCTTGGGGTTTTTTTTTACGCAAAATTCAGGATTGGTGATAAATTTTTTTTGTCTAAATAAAAAAATGCATGACGCAAGATGACTCGCTACCCCTCATACTTTATTTTCTAACACCTTGGCTTTTCAGTCCAAAAAAAAGTTGAAAATGTGTCAAAATGAACTACACCCATGTGCGCTTAGGGGTAATTCTTTTGATTTTTGATACAATCCAAATGTGGGCGTGGCAAGCTCTTTAACAAATGTTAAAACTTGCGTATCTCTGGCATGAGATGTCCTATTTCCCGGCACGAAAGTTGTTTTTGTGCAACATGATGAGCTGAAAGCAATAATATACACTATATATAGCTATACTTTACAAAGGCTCTACAGCGCCCCCTTGAACATTTGAATTAAGTCAAAAAATGTACTTTGACACAGACAAATCAAATTTGGCACTGACATTCTTCTTGCCATTTTGAACAAAAAAAGCCAAAGACAGCATACATCTATCTGCAAGCATGTTACCGTGGCAACCTAACAAATATTGTCATAGACTTGCATGCGTTTTGGTTTAAAGCATTTTGAATGGGATTAAAAAATGTTGTTTGACGAAGACAAATTCAATTTGGCACAGACTTCTTTCACTAGCCCCAGCACAATGCAAAGTGTTTATTGGTATACGAGAAATATGAACAACACGAGTGTACAGAAATGGATGAGGGCTGTAGGCTCCCGGGCCTAAAACCCACCAAATTACATTCAAATCCTGTTTTTTTCTAATTATCTTGGGGGGTCCCCCAAACCCCCCTTGACATAAAAATGTGGAATTTAGTCTTAATGTCGCCATGATAGGCAATCATCCTTTAAGTACGACCATAACTAAGAAATTTTTTTTTTTATATAGTTTGCGCTCCTCTGCACGGTCCCGCCTTGGTTGTCCAACTTCCATCACTGGGATTTGAGGAACAAATTTCCTTCTATCATGTTGTTTGTTGCAGATTGGAATGACAAATAAAAGAACATTGAACCTTGAAACTTCCTTGAGGCAAGAAAGAACCCTCTCAATTTGTTTACTGAGAAGAAGCCTTTTAACTTCTTCATCTCCTAACAAGTGTATGGTGTCAGTGACTTGTCTTCTCAGGAAGTTCCAAATGACCCAAATGCTGCAAGGCTTCTTCTCCATTTGAAATGCCATGGTGCCCTGTGTTTCCTCAATGACAGAGTTTGAGCTGGGCCAATACTCACTTGTATGTTGGGCCAAAGCAAAGCTGAATGAAGTTTTCTTCTGTCAACAGTGTCTTAATGACAGATAACCTGTTTGCATAAAGCCCAGCACCTTCTTGTTCAGGTCACGTGTTTCTTAAGAGCATCTGCCTTGTCTCAAGAAAGGTGAACTGATCAGTCTCGGCTTTTACAATCTAGATTTCTTTGTTGTTAAAAGATGCCTATTGTAACAACAACTTCATTGCACATTCATTGCAATTGTGGGCAGATCTGGTTTGCATCTTTGCTGGAAAAAGGAGCTAAAAAAAAATGCCAAAGTGAGAGTGAAAGAATAGACAGTTTGGAAAAGCATGACAAAGCAGTCAATTAGAAGTGAGCAACAATCCTGTTGATTAAACTGACCACATCAAACCAGGCATCTGGATGAGAGTGACTAATAAATAAACCATCTCTGAATAGATCCATTACCATCGACTAATTTTGAACCTTCATTGTTTGCAAATGATGTCGTGCAGAGTGGAATAAATGATGTTATTATTTATAAATAATGATTTGTATATAAATAAATTATATGTATATGTGTGCGTGTGTGTGTGTGTGTAGATATAAATTATATATGTGTTTATTATGTACACAATTATGTACGTATGCAAATATGTAAAAATAAAAATAAAAACCTTCTCACACGGGTCTCGTCCCTTTTTCTAAGATCGGGTCAGGGAGCTTGAGGGTTCTACGCTCGGATTTCTTTATATCAGCCACTTCAGTTATGTTCCGGTGGTACACCCCATGTAGGGGCTTATCCTCCCATGGTGATCCCTCCTCCAGCGGTTCATCCTCTGTTCCCCATTGCCTGAGACATTCAGTGAGCATGTTTTCTGTTGAGGCCTTGTCCTTGATGTACTTGTGGTTCTCACACTAGTCCCCGGCCTCATTCCATTCTGTGGTCTGTATCTCTTCCTTTGGCCACCTTATTATTCCTGCAGAGCATCTGATCACTGGCAGGGTGTAGCTGTTTATTGCCTGGGACTTGTTTTTGCCATTGAGCTGGCTTCTTAGGACTTGCCTTACTCCAGGCATGTCCAAACTACGGCCTGGGGGCCAAATGTGGCCCGCAGACCAATTTTTGTGGTCCTCCTGCTTCCTGCTAAGTTGGTCCAAACAACAAAAAGTTGTACATTTTACTGCAAAATTGGAAAAATTCAAGCATTTTGATGTTATACCAACCTAATATTAATGTTCCAAGTTGTATTAAAGGTGTGTAGGCTCATCAAAACTATGTCAAATGCAAAATTTCAAATGATTCACCTCATTGTTGGGTTGTCTGTGGCCCTCTGCTACGTGTAAGTTTCAAAATGCGGCCCCCGGTGAAAAAAGTATGGACACCTCTGCCACTCGTTGTAGGTATTTGGCTTTTCTTGTTACCTCTTCGAGGTTACCATTTACTTGTGGTATTCCAAGGTACTTGTAAACATCCTCAATGTCTGCTATTATTCCTTCTGGGAGGGAGACCACTTCTGTGTGGATTACCTTCCCTCTCTTTGACATCCCATTGTCAGTGCTGTAGATCCTGGTCGTGTGGATCAGTCAGTCGATGTCTCGCTCGCTCTTAGTGTACAGCTTGATGTCATCCATGTGAAGGAGGTGACTGATCATGGCCCCTGAGTATTCCACAGCCAGTCTTGTTGATTATTTGGCTGAGGGGGATCTGGCCTATGCAGAACAGCAGTGGGGTCAGGGCGTCTCCTTTCCTTGGTACATGCCTCATTTGGTGGACACTTGTGCAAGTGGTTTACCATTGGTCTCAAAACACTCCGCGGGTGTATATATTTAAAAGTAGGTTACCAGACTTAGATTGTTACATTGTAATTCTCGTATCTTTTGTAACTGAAGACACTGTGCCTGATGACACAAACTGTTTGAATGGGCCAATTACTGTCCACTCAAAGGGCCACAGATACACACATCTACAGTCGTGGCCACACATCTACACACGCTCTTGACACAACACATATAATTAGGCATAGTGCAGTTTGTCAACACAGACAAATAGTAGAAGGCAGCTACTGTCAAATACATTCACTTTTTGGCTTTGGCGTTTCAGTCTCTTACACACAGAGCACCAGGGAGAGAAAAACATCTTACTCAAGTTTGTCTCTGTTTGTTCTTGTATTTGACTTGAAGATTGACACACTGCCGCATCAAAGGCAGCAGATACAGAAAAATGACTGTCTTTGTGGCTGTAACAGCCATTTAGGCCATCTATTGGCCCACTGTCTGTCTTCACCTCTTCGCAGGGCTTAAATCGGTGTGACAACAGCAATCCCCAAATCTTCAAATTGTCTTTTTTGTGCACTTCACAAAATCTAGTCTGCGGCTAATTAAACCACATATGTGTGACAGTTTGTATTACATTTATATTAAATTTAATTATTTTAATTAATTACATTCTCATCTAAATTTGAGTGTGCACAAAAAAAAAGGCAAAACACTTTTTCTGTTTGCCCTCTCAAATACACTCTCTCTTGACCTAGAAGAGTGCCGCTACTTCCATTATGCGTGTAACATGGGGCATAAAGTACTCCAAAGGGCACAGACCTGACCAGGCAGTTTGGATTCAATAATGTAAGGCCATTTGTGCACTGTTCCTTTAAACGGGGAGACTTAAGTAAGCCTACTTTGTTGTTAGTTCTTTATCAATTCAAAACGAACTAGGACTTGAGTGTCGCTGTTCTCTCCATAGAGAGTTGGAGATGTGCACAGGTAGCTCCACTGTTCAAGCCACTGTTGAAACAGACACAGAAAGATCAGTGGCCTGGTCGGAATCATTTTGACTCCGATCTACAATCCACAGGAGCAAAATTGGCCTCATATTCAATTAGAAACTGTGATAAATTAAACAAAATGCGTCAGCTATGGAGCCAAAACGCGACACCGGCACCGCGGCAGGTGTACAGTGAAAGTGGGTCTTACAAATGTCTAAACATGTTTTTATAAATGCAACTGTCATCCTGACAATAAGTTTGCAGCCTGCAGTGTTTTCTAGAGCCTCAGAAGAGCAGGAGAATGGCTGCGTGTCAAAACTGGAGCAGGGGTGGAAATGTAGGGACTGTCTCGGGGGGACCTTTTGATAAACCGAGTAATGACTTGCTAATAATATGACATCTTAAATGCCCAAGAATACTGTACAGAGAATTATATGATTTTTGTTCTGAGAGTGGACCCCCAGACACCGCTTAAGACTGTGATTAACGCATTATACTGTATACCCTTGATCTGGTTCTAACGCATGGTTTTACTGTCTTGAACTTAAATGTCTGTGATGCCTTTTTTTCTGATTACAATCCTGTTGTATTTGATCTTGCTTTATTCTGTCATACGGAGAAGTTGTGCGCTCCAGCCAAACAATGCCACATTATTAATTCCACTACTGCTGTTAATGTTTCTGCTACATTTAATGAAATCGAGGCTAGTTAACCATTGACAGAATGCTTGAATTCAGATGTCTCGCTTTGCTTTGACTCGAACTATTTTGGAAAAAGTGGCACCTATATAAATATGATGCTCAAATCCCATTCACGAACCATGGTATAATGACTTTCCGTGCGCTGTTTGACATGACTGTAGGAAAGCTGAGCGTAAATGACTATTTGCATTGTAATAACCCTTGTGTTTTGTTTAAAACTATATAATGTGTTCTCAATGCCCCACAACCAGCCTGTGTAGAGCCCACAGTAGAATGTTTTACTTTTTTGTTTGTAAATTTCAAAACACCAGGGCTCTCATTAGCCCTCCTTTGTATGATCCATCTTCTTCTGTCAAGCCTTCTGCTGTTTTGGATCACTTTGAGTATGTCACTTATTTTAAAAGACGTTGTTTGTAGCCCAGGGCTCCAGACTAACTACTGCGTTCCAAATGATTATGCAAATTATATTTTTCTCAGATTTTGCCAAATAGTCAACATAATAAAAAATGTTTTAAATAATAATAATAATAATAATAATAATAATTATATATACTATATGTACACATACACAGACATTCATCTGCACATATACATACATATACAGTATACATACACATTTTCCCTCATACCCATACATATATATAAATATATGTTTGCACTTAAATATCCACGTATACATACACACACACACACACATTCATTTCTCTCATATGTATATATTATAATAATATTCAAATATCAATAAGAATAATAAAAAATACAATAAAAAATAATTAAAGAAATAAACACATTAAATATATATATATAATACTAATATAAGTATAAAACAGTATATATTTTTTTATTATTATGTATTGCAAATTATTATGCCACAACAGAGTTATTATTGTAAAGAACTGAAAATGGTAATTTGTTAAATTAGAAGCATTAGCAGATCAGATTTACTGAAATCAAAAGCTATTTCAATCAAAACATCTTAACAGGTCAAGTTACAGTTTAACATAGGACCCCTTATTTGATGGGAGCTTCACAATTCTTGCATCCATTGAACTTGTGAGTTTGTGGCATGTGTTGTCTGCTTGAATTTCTTTGCAGGATGTCAGAATAGCCTCCCAGAGCTGCTGTTTGGATGTGAACTTCCTCCCGCCTTCCACCAGCTTTCGTTTGAAGATGCTCCAAAGGTTCTCAATAGTGTTGCGATCAGGGAGGACGGGGACCACACCATGAGTTTCCTCTTCTTTCATGCCCATAGCAGCCAATGATGCAGGGATATTCCTTGCAGGATGAGATGGTGCATTGTCATGCATGAAGGTGATTTTGTTACAGAAAGCACGGTTCTTTCTTTTTGCACCATGGAAGAAAGTGGTCAGTCAGAAACTCCATATACTTCACAGATACTTCACACCTTCAGGTACCCAAAATATGACTCCGCCTCCTCCTTGCTGATGTTGCAGCGCTTGTTGTGACATGGTGGCAGTCCACCACTCCATCCATCTGGACCATCCAGGGTTGCTCATCAGTGAACAAGACTGTTTAAAAATTAATCTTCAGGTATTTCTGTGCCCACTTTGAGCCGTTTCTGCTTGAGAGGTTAGGGTGGCCAAATAGAAGGTTTATGCATGTCTGCAAGCCTCTGGAGGATCCTACATCTACATGTTTGAGTGACTCCAGAGGCACCAGCAGCTTCAAATACCTGTTTGTTGCTTTGTGATGGCATTTTAGCAGCTGCTCTCTTGATCCAATGTATTTGTCTGGCAGAACCTTCCTCATTGTGCCGTTATCTGCACGAATCCATGTGTGCTCTGAATCAGCTCTTAGTATGATGATCACGCTTACGGTTTTGTGAAATATTGAAGGTTTTCATACCTTTTCCAAGGCATTCAACTATTCCATGCTTTTGGCACAAGAGAGATGCTTTTTCTTTCCCATATTGCTTGAAAATGGTGGTCTGCTTGATAATGTGGAACGTTCGTTAAAGTCGTTTTTCCTTTAATTGGACCTACCTGGCAAACTATTTGGCACAGGTGTCTGAGATTGATTTCACTGACCCAGAGAGACACAATACCCTCCATGAGTGTCACTGAAAAAAACCAAACAATTGTAACTTATTTAAGTTGCTTAAAAAGACTGACCATTTGATTCTCATTTTGTGTCAGAGGTTTGGGTCCGGATCCTGAGTTCACCTATTAGTGATATGGGCTCTAAACCCTCCAAATCGTCTTGTTGTCGGAGGTCGTCGTTGAAGTCTCATAAAAACCTTTCTATCGGTTTACATTTCTGCATTTTTGTCTTTCACTTTCATGTTTGGTTTGACACTCAAGCCTCACACATGGCAATGACGCTAGCTACGCTGAACGCACAGCCCATAGTACAGCGGCTAGCCCCCATCCACACACCGAGAACGCGCCCATCTTTCATCTGATTTGGTGTTACATGAGTGCAACACTGGCCTGGAAACTAGATTTAAAGGACTGACATAGACTGACACCAGCAGCAGAAACCCGCAGAAACACAAGAAAGATCTTAAATAAAGTTAGGCACACCCAGTGGCGTGCATTCAGGGGAGGCAATCTTGGGGGGTAGAAACCCTTAATTATCAAAATATATTAATTTTAATATTTGTCATCTGGTATGTATTATAAACCCCCTTTCCTTTTGAATCCAATATGGAATTATTTTTTTTCAATTAAGAATATCAGAAGTTCCGCATGTCCCGTAACTCCCGTTCAAGCACAGGGAGGAAGGGCGCGGTGAGGCTCTGGCGCTCGGTGCACAGTATAATGCCTCACAAACTGTGCTGGTGCGATGCAGATAATGTGTTGCTGTCCCTTTGTACACAACAAATAAAACACTCTGGCGATATGCTCTATACTTCCTTATTATGGATAATGTATGAAATTAATATCTGAAACATGTTTAGGCTCGCAGATTAATTTTAGAACAGCAGTAAAAGTTCTTACTTGGTGAGATGGTGCTCCTGAGTCCGTGGACTGCTGCGTTGTCTTCTTTGTTCTTGAACTCATTTATTTCTTATTTACTATCTAGTTTATCAAAATGTAAAGATAAGACCATAAACTTATAACTTAAACTTAAACTTATATTTATTTTGGCTTGAAATAGGCTCAATTGGAATTAATTTTGACTTTAAATAAAATATGTGTTACATGTTTGTGTAAAGAATGCCGATATGAGATAAATAGCATAACTCATTGTCTGTTGCTAACCAAATTATGTTTGCTGTGGTGTTTTGGGTTCATTCACATTTGTAAATCTGACTCTGAAAGATTCAGTGCCTCACTAGCCATGAACCTGACCCCACATCATTGGGCACACCGATTCCCAAGATTTTAATTTACCTAATTTTTGGTTGCACGGTGCCCAAATTGGTCATACTTTGGAGCCCTGTTGCATGAAGTATTCAGGATCCCCGAACAATCTAGTCCCACCTTGTTTGTTTAATGCGGTTTTTACCATTGTGGCTCAGTATGTGCTCAATGTTGTAAACTGTAGTTTATCAAATGGGATTGTAACTAGGTGATAGTCTTGAATTTGTTTACTGTCAGCTGAATATCCAGATCAAGACCAAGATATCCTTGAAGTTTTCCAATCTGGCTTTAAATCTTAACATAGCCGTAAAACAGCCCTACTAAGGGTTTTTAACAACATTATTTATTTATTTTATTTTCATTTTTTCAATTATATATTTTTTTATAAATAAATATAAAACACAGAACAGAGCCGAAATCATAAGTTTTGCACAGAAGCACAAAACATCCAAATAAACCAAATCACACCAAAATACCACAGTCAAATTGGTCCTTCTCCAAATTAAGTCAGTATATGTTTTTTCCATTTTTGTCCATCATAATGTCAGTCCAGTCCTTTGTTGTAGGTGCAAATGAACAATTTTTTCTATGAACACAGGTTTGTAGGTCCCAAATACAATTTGTATAAGACATCAGATTCTGATGTCTTACTCAGTAGCAGATACTTCAAGCTGTGACATGACTTCCAGTCAAACATCTGATGAAGCATTACCAGTTAAACTCAGACAGGAAACATACCAGCTTAATAATGCTGCCAGTTGCGGAGGGCAATCTCACTTTGAAATACTTTCCTGACCGCTGAATGTGCCAAACAGTTTCCCTCAATCTCACAGCCATAAATACCTTCTTTGAAAGAACGTGGTTACAATTATAAATATGTTGGTTTTTTTAAGTCAGAAAAGGTAAAGATATACTCTGCATGAAAGTCTAACTGCATCACTTAATTTGGATAAATTGTGATTTCAAGGTGTCAGAATCGTCAAGTCAAATTGGTCTTCCTCACTGTTTTTTATGTCTTGCCAGTGAACTAAAGGCACAAAATGATTTTAACCTCTGGTCTAAACTGATTATGTCCAGGTGGTCTTTATTGGCAGTCAGAAGGAAGGATTTTGTGTGCGTCTGTATGTGTGTGAATGTCTCGCACACATGTGGAGATGACTCATGACGAATAATCAAATGGAAAACCACCAGCTTTCACTCTGCACGCCCACTCTGACAGACGCAGATGGGATTCGGGAAGCATGAAGGCGAAATATACAAATGTGAACGCACAAAGGGGTCCAAGCTGAAGTATTCACAGGTGTCTGCAGTCATTAACATGTGTTTATAGCATCATCTCGCTCTCAAAGTGTGCACGGCTGGCTCTGGTAGAGTGAACAGACATGGGAAATCCCTACACTGTGCTCTATGGTGAGCTTACTAAATGGTATAGAATGGTAATATAATTTTGTTGTAACAATTCAGAATACTCACGATTTGATGCATGATTTAGGACCTACGATCCAATACATCACGATTCTATCACGTTGCATTAAATAATGAAATTATTCCATATTTGACGAAAAAATTACTTGACAATTAATTTAGTTTTTTATTTATTAACATTTTAAACCTGTAAGTAAATTGCACAATCTGCTGGGATGGCTCTTAAAGTTTTTGTCAAAAATACATTTTATTTCAAGGGATTTCCTCATAAAATAAAGGTTAAATTAAAAACATAAATAAAATAAACTTTGGCCTCGTTAAGGCATTTATTATATTTCATAGAGAGCTTTATATTGTTTATATATCTTTTCATCATATTAGCATATATGACCTAATATATATTAGGTCATATATATATATATATATATATATATATATATATATATATATTTTCCACGTGTGAGCTTCTTTACTGCATAAAGACGTATTTTCTGCATTCTTTACAGTAGTTTAGTGAAATGTTCATTTATGCACTGCACTCATACTAAATGGGCTTAAATAAATCACTGTTTTATACGTCATAGTTAGCCATATTCTAATCAGAAATGTTATAGAACAAGTCAGTCACTCACAAGTCCACATACTCTCATAAAATCTGTGAGGGATCTGTCCATATGTTTAGACATCCCTTTAGGCTTGCTATTGAGACTGTATAGAACGAAGAGTTGAATACACATCCTGATATTATATCAATATCCAACTTCAATCTCTATTTTCTCAAGTTCGTGTCAAAATGTTACCGCTAAATTTTGCATTTGTCCAGCGTTAGATTGAGGAAATGTTTATTACATGGCCTTTAGCGTATGCTAATTTTGGAACTAATCTCTACGTCAATACTCTGCTACATTCCTGGCATAGAGGTCAGATCCACTGGCCCACAGGTTGGCGGTGTGATGGCAGCTGTCTCAGGTGAATATTGCTGTTGTGTCCTTGGGCAAGATACTTAACCTTTGCCCCCAGTGTCTGTGTGCACTGGTGTGTGAATGTGTGGGTGAATGGGCAAGTGCTGCCTTAATGTAAAGCATGCTGCGACATTTACTATGTCAACTAAAAAGCATAAGCTAAAGGATTGCACATTTGCTCAATATTTCTCTAGTGTATATTTTTCCTGTATTATTTTAACCTCGAGTACTTTTATTAGCCTGAGTCTTATTTATGCCAGGGTCTTGTCGTGAAGTCATGAGACACGCCTCTCTAGTTAAAACATCATTACAGTCTGAAGCAAAACAGCCATCCTTTTAATTAGCGCAATGATGTCAGTTCAAATCAGCATTGGTTTACAGTGAGTCACATTGAGCACAACTTTTCATTTTAAGTACCAAATATGTGAAATAAGGACTGTTGTGAAGACTCACTCTGCAAATGGGTTGAGTGAACGTCCCCAAAAAAATTATTAGTTGGATTAATTGCTTCACCAAAAAAGAAAAAGAAAGCAAAAGATGAAGACCAAGAAAGTCCATCCGTCTTCTTCCGTTTATACAGGGGCAACAGTGTGAGAAGGGACTCCCAGAATTCCTTCACCCTGGACACTTTTCCTGGTTTCTCCGTTGGAATCCTGAGGTGTTCCCTGGCTAGCAAAGAGACATGATCCCTCCAGCGTGTCCTGAGTCTTCTTCTGGGTCTCCTCCCAGTGGGACATCCTCACCAGAGAGGCATCCAGGAGACATCTGGAACAAATGCCAGAGCAACCTTAACTGGCTCCTCTCGACATGGTGGAGCAGCGGCTCTACCTCGAGCTCCTCCCGGTTCACTGAGCTCCTCACCCAATCGCGAAGGGAGCACCCAGCCATCGTGCAGAGGAAACTCATTTTAACCACTTGTATCCGTGATCGTGTCCTTTCGGTCATTACCCAAAGCCAGTGGAGAACCATGGCCTCAGATTTAGAGGTGCTAATCTTAATTCCAGCTGCGTCACACTCAGCTACAAACCATCCCAGAGCATGTTACAGGTCCAGGTTGGATCTGAGCCATCAGGATCATCAGCAAACAGCAGAGATTCTGTACACCCTCTGACCCCTGACTGTTCCAAGAAATTTTGTCCATAAAAACAACTAACACAAAGGACAGCCTTGACAGCCCAGGCTGTCCTTTGTGTTCTGAATCGGATAAATATCTGAGTTCTCATACGCATATTGATATTGACTCTTGGACCAAACATCTTGTTTTTCTAAAAACATTGTACAGATGACTACAACTGAATCTTGTTCTACAATGAACACTCCTGGCCAAATGAGGGATTACACCAACATAAACTTTCAGATTTAAATTGGACGTAGTTTAAGACCAGTTTTACGGTCTGGTGAGCTGGTGCATTCGGCTCCCAGAGCCTTGCTACCAAGGAGCTTGCCGACAACCTCAGTGACTTCATTTTGGGTTATACTCACTCCTCGGAAGTCATGACATTGGGATTAAGGCAGGCATGTCCAAACTACGGCCCGGGGGCCAAATGCGGCCCTCAGACCAATTTTTGTGACCCTCTGGCTTCCTGCTAAATTGATCCAAAGAAGAGTTTTATTGAGATTTTACTGTAAAATTGGAAAAATTCAAGCATTTTGAAGTTATACCAACCTAATATTAATGGTCCACGTCTTATTAAAGGTGTGTAGGCTCATCAAAACTAAATGCAAATGCAAAATTTCAAATGATTCACTTCATTGTTGTGTTGTCTGTGGCCCTCTGCTCCGTATACATTTCAAAATGCGGCCCCCGGTGAAAAAAGTATGGACACCCCTGGATTAAAGAGATCCTCAAAGTGTTCCTTCCACCGTCCGACAACATCTCCTGTCGAGGTCAACAGCTCTCCACTGTAAACAGTGTTGGTGAAGCAGTGCTTCCCTGTGAGGCACTGGTAGGGTTGCCATAATTTCTTTGATGCCTTCAAATGTAAACTTAAACAAATGTATCACATTTTCATATTTATTAAATAGTCATAACATTGCAATCCTAATAGCTCACAGTTAGCTTCCCCAATGTTGTTAAATTTATGGACAAATATTATTCTAAATATCATTTTAAGAACTTTCAACCATGTTATTATTATTTTACCTCCTCATTTACACACTCTTAGTTCTTTTTAGTGGGATTCATCCATGTTCAAAAATATTTTATTTCCTGCAATCAAGATGCCATTGTTCCAAAAAATCCCATTATTCAACTACTAACTTTATTGAAGAAGTTTGTTGATTGGCTACTTAAGTTATTCCATGAGAAAATAAATTTTGATAAGCAACTAGTAGTGGCTTCTAACTAAAATCATTATTTATGTCTTCTTTAGTTGGACTGTATCATATTGAATATTCATTTCCAGGACAAATGGCACTAATCTTTATTCAGTAAGTATGTGTTCAGGACTGACTTTAATAGGTGGTAATTGTTGTGTCAGCCTCTTTATATTTAATGATGCAAGGGTCATTACAAGAGAGCCACCTAAGCCCTGAGTTTTGGGTTACATCTGTGTGTCTGTATGTTCAGGTGAGTGTGACTGGGGGCTCTGACATCTGCTGAATAAAATATCATCTGCAAATGCACACAAGACACACACTGGGCACAAATTGTCAGTGTTGTGTTGATTATTGCTGGTTGATATGGTTTTAAACATGTTCATGCATGGCTTTGTGATGGAGGGGCAACCGCATGAATGCACAAACACTTTGACACATGCTAAATAAAACATGGGGCCCTGTAAACCAATCCTACACACATATGCTGAGCACAGCATGCTGCATTGTACTACTCTATGAGTTTCTATGGGCTTAAGTTTCAGTTCGGAAACCATAACATGGGTCGGATGTGAACAAGGAGTTTCATTTATTAATGCCAACCAAACATCAAGAGAGAAAAAACTAAAACTGTACAATGTTAAAAAATGAAGCTTTCAATTTGTCTGATTGGGCTACAAGCTATACACACCCAGAAACATTCGTTCAGCACCATTGGAGGTGATGTGATGAATTTACTCAAGAACTTGGATTTTGGACTTCAACACACTCGTCCATCTGGAGAAATGATGACATACTGGCAAAAGCAATCTTAAGCACACTCACTCTGTAATGACAAATTAGGTGTTAAAGCAGCCACCTTTTTGTTCAGTTTGACTTATTTTGTTTGTTTTAATTGTTTGTTTTAGTTGAATAACTATTTGTAAAATAAGATAATTCCAAGCTCTGAGACCCAAATGTGAGATATGTCTCTAGTTCAGGTTTAAGCACCATCTTGTGCTTAAACCTTAAAACTTGTGTACACACATACACAAAATAAATATATTTAAAAAATAAATAAATATATATATATGTATATATTGTTTTTAAATATATTTATTTTGTATGTATGTGTGTGT